>JAVVLW010001822.1:0-58000 GCA_034401795.1 Chaetoderma sp. LZ-2023a
TTTTTCGGATCACGTCCACGGTTGTTGAATCCTAGTGTACAGCCATGCGCTTTCTTATGCTTATAACTCGAGCAAATCTGACCAAAAGTTGCAGAAATATTAATCGATACCGAATTTGATCCAATCCGGATAAGCGTCTTTTATCCAGATCACCGCCAAAGTCTGGAAATCCTCTTGCATGCTAAGTTCCTTTGTTGCGTTATATTTTGAGCCACATTGGAATACTATTTTTAAGATATGGTTCTGGACACGCGAGCACGCGCGCACGCACGCACACACGCACGCACGCGAAGACCCGAATGCAATATCCAGGTCCGAACATAGGGCTCAGGAGGCCCTGTGCAAAGTTTGTGAAATTCTTACCCTGTGTCCTCGGAAGTTGTCATGACCAAAGCTAACTGAAAATTTGACAACCCTGTGCAAATGCACTTATTGCACTGCGCTAGGTTGGGACCTGTCAACACGTCTTCCCATTATAGTCAGGCAGCTTAGGACTGGATTTTGATGAAATGGGGACAGAGCGGACAAAAGCAAAGAAATTTACCAAGCCTTGCCTATGTCAAATACTTCACATTTTGGCTAGGATCCACAAACAGAAATCAATATATCAGTTTTTATAAGCAAAAGCACATTTTTGCTAGGATCCACAAACAGAAATCAATATATCAGTTTTTATAAGCATTTTATAAGCAAAAACACATTTTTGCTAGGATCCACAAACAGAAATCAAAATATCAGTTTTTATAAGCAAAAGTGTGATGACTAGTTTTTCTGTACTCTGAAATAGCTAAAATGGCATCTTGCTCTGCGAGCAATGAACCACCACTGCCTTTGTATATTGGTCTGTAAGTTCATACACATACTAGATCCAAGAATTTGATCACACTACTGTATGATTTGGGTCTCAGTGTAAGTTATGACAGAATTTTTATTTTGGAGCTTGAGAGTCAGTTGGCAACTGTAGTATACCAGCATATTCAAAAGGAAGGTACTGTTTGTCCTTCTCAATTACGTTATGGCCTGTTTACAGTGGGCGCCTTGGACAATTTGGATCACACTCCCTCAAGTAATACAGCCAAAGGCTCATTCCATGGCACGGGCATTAGCCTCTTTCAATCTTGTATAGCATCGAATATGGGACAGTGCCGAGAGACAATTATACTTCCTTCTGCAAACACAAGGAAGTGGCATTCTCTACCTGGGAGTTTTACTACAATGCCAGCTGTTGCTCTCAAGCAGGCCACAGTAGCCGTGCTAAAAAAAAAAAAAATGCGCATGTGATGAAGAACAATGTCGAGCAAATACATGCAGAGATGAAAGCCGAAAACCTGTGGTTATTCAGCGCACTGAAATTTTTCAAGAAGGAAATAGTTGCGAAAGGTGATGCGGTAACATGGCTAGCCTACCATGCGTCTCTGCAAGATCACTCGAACAGTGATGATAAGCAGAAAGCGCTAACACAACTCTTACCACTGTTCTATGAAAAAGCGGAAACAGCCGCCATGATCAAACATGGCATGAATGTCTCTCAACAAGCAACACAATTTCTCAACCCAGGCCAAATTCATGTGATGGCCATGGATGCCCCACTGCATGCGCTGGCTAAATACATACAATGGCTCTGGCCTCAGATATATGGGGAGGACAATTATGGTATCATGTTTGAGGGCCTCCACATTGAAATGGCCATATGAAGCACATTTGGTGACTACATGGAGAGCTCTGGTTGGACCACTGCACTGACACAGACATGCATTGCATCGGCAGGTATACCAGATTCCTTTCATCGCTGCTCACATCTCACAAGAACACGACAAGCGCACCAAATTACTGCTTTGGCATTGGCCAAGCTTCAAGAAGATGCATTTGCTTCCACATCGCAGCCCCAGACAGATGAAGACATAGAGATTTGGAGACTCGAAATGATTCGAAAGAGCCCAACATTCCAATACATACTCAACATAGAGCTCCTGGGACTCATCTTTATAAGAGCTCATCGCGAAGCAAACTTCTCACTGTATGTGGATTCACTGAAAGCACTGTGTCCTCGGATCTTTGCACTTGATCATCAAAATTATGCTCGGTGGATCCCAGTTCATATCCTTGACATGCTAAATCTGCCCCCTTCCATCACGGAAGATTTTGCACGAAATGGCCATTGGGTTGTTCGCAAGACTACGAAAAGATTTTCAGCCATGCCTATTGATCAGGCACACGAGCAAAATAACGAAATGGTGAAAGGTTCTGGGGGCGTAGTTGGACTTACACAGAACCCATCAGCGTTCCGAAAGTGGATGCTAGCAGGACCTGAACAAGCCAGACTTCTACAAGAATTTGAAGAGAGCTTTGCTGAAGAGACAAAAAATCACTTCCACCATTTGGAGGGCCTTTCTATTCAGAAACACCTCAGACAACGAGCTCTGAATTTGGCAGAGACCATGAGTGAAATGGGAAATCCTTTTCTCAATGACACACCAGAGCTACTAAACCTGGATAATAGTAATGTTATGAATGAATCTGTTGTTGACACTGTCCGCACTGTGAAAGTCTTGGGCAAGAATCAGTACGATAACTACCGCAAATCAGTGCTGATAGACTGCACCCGCTCTATTCATAACCCAATCAAGAAAAACTCCCTACGACTCTTCAGGTGTCCTGTTCCTAAACAGAAAACTAAACAAGTTGACACGATCATAAGTCTGAAAACTGATGTAGATATTTTCTTCAGATTATGCATAGTAGCTCAGCACAGTGAGACAGATATGGATGTATTTTTATGCATGAGAATCATCCATATCCCGCCTCACTTTCTGACAGAGGTAAAGTCCGCATTGGAAGGAAATCTGACCTGCTAACTTGTCTCATCCACACAACTGACACAGAAACAGGTTCTGTGGGCATGCAAGATCTAGATGATAATATCAACCTTTTTGTTACTTCTGGTCAGCTGTGTTCTAGAGAAAAATTAGCTAAGCTACAGCCTCCAAGCACATTTGAAGTTCTAGACTGAGCCACTGTTGTGCATCTACTATCTACAAATAGAACCGCAACCTTTGATGAATATGCAAATTACATTTTTCTTCCAAACATCATGAATCAGTTCGAAACCTCCAAAAGAGTGGATGTCTTATGGGACACTTACCTTAAAGCCAGTATCATAGATTGTACAAAGGAGAAGAGAGGTATCGGCATCAGGAGAAAGGTTGTTGGTAAAACCAAAATCCCTGGGAACTGGCCAGATTTTCTGCGTGATTCAAATAACAAACAAGAACTTTTTGCCTTTCTCTCTGACAAAGTTACTGCCCATGAATTTCCCCCTCAGAAAGAGGTTGTTATTACATCTGGTCAAAGAGTTATCATCAGAGGAACCATCCACAGCATGCAAGAAAGTGATCATGAAGAAGCGGATACAAGAATACTGCTTCATGTGCATGATGCTTTGCTGAATAACTCTGCCACATCTCTTGTTCGTACTGTGGATATGGATGTTATCGTTATCCTAATTGGGAAGTTTCACCATTTACAAAGTATATGCCCAGTTGCAGGCATATGGGGGGCCTTCGGCACAGGGAAATGCTTGACCTATTTTCACATCAATGCAATCAGCCAGGCACTAGGAAAAGATAACTCAATGGCCATACCAGTCTTCCACAGTTTCACAGGCCGTGATACAGTCTCTGCATTCGTTGGAAAGAGAAAAAGATCGACATGGGATGCCTGGAAGTCATATCCTGATGTCACAGTAGCTTTCATGTTTTTGGTAGAGAATCCATTCACTAAAACAGTTATCGTTATAGAAACAACCAATTAGTGGCTAATAAAAATAAATCCAAACCAATAATGTGATCCGGGGATGGGGTGGTTTGGGGGTGTTAGGGTGGGTGTGGGTGGGTGGGGCGGTGTGGGGTGGGGTGCGGGGATTTAGGGTGGGTTGGGGGGTGGGGTGAGGTGGGGGTGAGGGGGGGGGGCGGCATCCGACTGATTGGCAACAGAATTGACACGATTGATAACAGAATATTACATACAGATTCGTTAGATTTATTGCTATAGCGTATATTACAATTATTTACACGATTGATATATATATATATTGTTTGTTCAGCTTACTTTCTCTCTTTCTCCCTCTTGTATGACTATTAGCTTTGTTATCATTCTATATATTAAAATTATTTACACGATTGATAACAAATAGTCATACATGATGGAGAAAGAGAGAAAGTAAGCTGAACAAACAATATATATATATATATACATATATATATATATATATATATATATATATATATATATATATATATATATATATATATATATATATATATATATATATATATATATATATATATTTATATATATATATATATATATATATATATATATATATATATATATATATATATATATATATATATATATATATATATATATATATATATATATATATATATATATATATATATATTACTTTCTCTCTTTCCCCCTCCTGTATGACTATTAAATTTGTCTCAAGCACCTTGCTGTTACTATGCTGTTTCACCCGCTAGGTTGGCGCTAGTAATCTTTACCAGCCATTTCGGGAACCGGTTCAATAAAGCGAGGGTTGTTGGTGTAACATACACATTGGTTGGCATTGCAGTATTTGGTCAAACATTGCCTCATTACCTCATCAAACCAGAATCGTCTGCTGCTGCCATTTTGGGAAATGTCACAGACTTCTCGACTCATAATTTGTGCGCTTTCAATTCGTCTGCAAACGACGTGGTATGTATTATGACTGAAAGTGTATGGTGTGTCTATGGCAAATATATATTGTCCTGAGAAATCAGTAAAAGCATCCAATCCGTGTTAAATTGCTTGCCAAAATCTTAGAATGGTGCTTTTCCAGAGGAAGCTATGAAACAAAATCCATTTCCATACTGTAATGTCCTTGTATTGCTCCGTATAATTAATGATCACTCAACATATACTAATGATTTCTCCTGGTGTTTACATCATCCGTGGATTGGTCTCATTTGCCATTCAGTAGGCCTAACCTGCAGTGCTACAATGCAGTCATTATTCTTTATATTAACAGATTATTCAGTTTGTATTTATTAATTATCAGCCCGGGCAGTTTCAAAATATTACAGTGGCGACGAAGAAAATCGGGACGGGATTTATCGGTAAGATTGGACAGTATCCAATGGCATCCGTGCTAAATTTGCCGACTTTAGCCCAGTTTCACGCGGATGTTAATCACGGGTCATTACTGGTGGGATGGATAAAATGGCGAGAAGAGTTTGACATTTATATAACAGCTACCACACCCTGCATATAAATTGCCTGAAATTACTCTCAGAGGAGGGCGTAAAGGAGATAGGCGCGCAGTTGCAGGTTTTGAGGGTGGGGGTGGGGGAAATCCAATTTTACCGGCTTAAAGAGGCACATGATTTGGCACAGTTGCCAATTTAGCCAGCGGGTTATAGCTAAGGCTCACGCGCTAAAATTATCTCCTCGCATCTATTGCACAGTAGCACTGGCTAATATGTCTAATGAGCTAACATGCTATCCTGCCATCGATTGCACAGTAGCACTGGCTAATATGGCTAACGGGCTAACATGCTCTCCTCGCATCTAAAGCATAGTAGCACCGCTTAATATGTCTAATGTGCTAACATGTTCTTCTGCCATCTATTGCACAGTATCACCGGCTAACATGTCTAACGTGCATGATCTGACGAGAGAATGCTATTTTCGTAAATTCCACTGGTAAATTTAGAAAAATTGTCCCGGCCTTTATATTTCTCTTGAAAAAATCTTGCCCAATTAATAACTAACATAATTGTGCCAAATAGGCCTCAGATTGCACCTCAGTGCATCTAGATTTTAACAATCCAACCCTTATGGACCTCAGCCTAGGGCCTCTCACCAGCTTTAGCCGGCACTTCATCTACCCACAACATTTGTTCATGAATTGCGTGTCAGAATGCATTAAATAAACAACCAAGACACATGCATGCACTCTATAGCGCCAACCGAAAAAAGCTGCATATTAACCAGTGCTATTGTGCTACCATGGCCCGAGCATGTTAATATGTTAGACATATGAGAGAGAGAGAGAGAGGGAGAGAGAGAGAGAGAGAGAGAGAGAGAGAGAGAGGGAGGGAGGGAGGGAGGGAGGGAGGGAGGGAGGGGAGAAGAGAAGTGCTTGTTAGAACATTCGAAATATTAACCAGCAATAGATAAGAGAGGATGTTAGCACGTTAGTCATATTAGCCAGCGTTGCTGTGCTAACAAGGCCAGGGCATGTTAACACGTTCGGCATATTAACCAGTGCTATTGTGCTAACATGGTCAGACAATGTTAGCACGTTAGCCATATTAGAAAGTGCTACTGTGCTTGTATTGTCAGACCATGTAAGCACGTTATCCATATTAAAAAGTGCTACTGTGCTAACATGGTCAGACCATGTTAGCACGTTAGCCATATTGGCCAGTGACACTGTGCTACATGGTCAGACCTCGTAAGCATATTAGCCACACAAATGTGTGCCCTATCCACACCCCACGCATAACTATTGTGGCGGGATGTTTTTGAATGGGGTGTGGGGAATGCACATGGATAACCATCGTAGTGCACCCCCAAGTATGAGATCATTGTTCGTGAATTACACGTTAGTATGCATTAAATAAACAACTAAGACACACGCATGCACTCTATAGCGCCAACCGAAAAAACCTGCATGTTTGATTATTATGTTAATATAATATTATAATATTAATATAATTTTGAGCTTTTTCTGTTCTCGCACATTTATTAACTTCAAATATGTTTTTAATAAAATAATCTAAGAAAGGCATTGATGCAGTAGACCACCTACCCACACCCACGCATACCTATTGTGGTGGGAGGTTTTTGAAAGGGATGGGGTGGGAATGCACATGGGCACTTACGGAGGGAGGGAGGGAGGGGGGGGAGGGAGGGAGGGAGGAGGGGGAGAAGTGCATGTTAGAACATTCGAAATATTAACCAGCAATAGATGATAGGAGAGGATGTTAGCACGTTAGTCATATTAGCCAGTGCTATCGTGCTAACATGGGCAGCCCATGTTAGCACGTTAGTCATATTAGAAAGTGCTACTGTCCTACGATGGTCAGACCATGTTAGGACGTTAGTCATATTAGCCAGTGTAACTGTGCTAATATGATTAGAATATTAGAAAGTACTACTTTTCTACTATGATCAGACCATGTTAGCACGTCAGCCATATTAGCCAGTGTAACACACGATATTAGCACGCTAGACATATTAGCCAGTGATACTGTAGTAACATGGTCGACTATGTTATCACATTACCCATAATAGTCATCCCTACTGTGCTAACATCACCAGAGCATGGTAGCACGTTAACCACATTAACCAGTTCTACTGTGCTACTATGGTCAGAACATGTTACCACGTTAGCCATATTAGACATTGCTACTGTGCCAGTGCTACTGTGCTAACATGGTCAGAACATGTTAGAATGTTAGCCATATTAGCAAGTGCTAATGTGCTAACATGGTCAGAGCATGTTAGCGCGTTAGCCATATTAGCAAGTGTTACTGTGCTAACATCGCCAGAGCATGTTAGCGCGTTAGCCATATTAGAATGTGCTACTTTGCTACCATGGTCAGACCATGTTAGAACGCTTTCCATAGTAGAAAGTGCTACTGTGCTAACATTATCAGACCATGTTAGTATGTTAGCCTTATTAGCTATTGCTACTGTGCTAACATGGTCAGAACATGTTAGCACATTAGCTATATAAGAAACTGCTACTGCGCTAACATGGTCAGACCATGTTAGCACGGTAGAGATATTAGAAAGTTTTAGTGTGCTAACATGGTCAGACCATGCTAGCACGTTAGATATATTATCCAGTGTAACTTCCCTAACATGGCCTGAGAATGATAGCATATTAATCATATTAGCCAGTGCTCCCGTGCTAACATAATAGCACGTTTGCCATATTATAAAGTTGTACTGTGCTACCATGATCAGACCATGTTAGCTCGTTAGAGATATTAGCCAGTGATACTGTGCTACGTGGTCAGGGCATGTTAACACATTAGCCGTATTGGCCGGTCCTACTGTGCTAAAATGGTCAGAGCATGTTACCATGTTAGCGATATTAGCCGGTGTAATTGTTCTAACATGGTCAGACAATGTTAGCACGTTAGCCATATTAGACATTGCTACGGTGCCAGTGCTACTGCGCTAACATGGTCAGACCATATTAGCACATTAGCCATATTAGCAAGTACTACTGTGCTAACATGGTCAGAGAATATCAGCTAGTGTAATTGTGCTACCATGCTCAGACCATGTTAGCACGTTTTCCGTATTAGAAAGTGCTACTGTGCTAACATGATCAGACCATGTTAGCACGTTAGCCATATTAACCAGTTCTGTGCCGGTACTACTGTGTTAACATGGTCAGACCATGTTAGTATGTTAGCCATATTAGCAAGTGCTACTGCGCTAACATGGCCAGAGCATGTTATCACGTTATCCATATTAGAAAGTGCTACTGCGCTACCATGGTCAGAACATGTTAGCACGTTACCCATCTTAGAAAGGGCTACTGTGCTAACATGGTCAGACCACGTTAGCACGTTAGCACATTAGCATATTAACTATACAGATCTGTGCGAATGCATCAATTATGGGGTAGCGCAAACGCGGAAAGACAAGATAAGCGCTCATTTTGATAAAGTTAGGTATTTTTGAGAGACATTCTTGCCACATTGTAGCTAATCATGTATTCCTTACATATCAAAGTATACTGTGTCAACGATCTTGGCACTTCAAGAACATTTTCGGTTCTTTTAATCTTATCAAACACGCAATTTTCCTGGATAAATCTCGCGATTGCTATTTGATTGTATGCATCAATGCATATGTTAGTTTTTCCACAAAACGGGTATTATATGCATAAAGTATGAGCACTTTGACCCAAGTTGCCAAGGTATCGTTGAGAGGATAGCAGTATATATCTAGATAAAACATGCGTTTACATTTTCCATGTATTGATTTGTATCATTACACCTATCGACGGGCTGGCATTTACATAAGATATCACAAACGGCAGAGGACAAACATGATGGGCTGGATATTTGAAATATATCAACACTGATAGCATTCAGTCAAACCGTTTCCACCTGATGGAATTCCACGACAAGGATTCCTACAGCTCAGGGAATTTATTGGCCCCAATTTCAAATTCAAGGGCCTGATACTAGGCTGGACAATGGCACAGGGTGGGAAATAAAGGAATGATGGGGGAATCCCCTGGCAATACATCTTGTAAGGCGCTCTGAGAGTCTAGATCTGCTAATCCAAAGATTTTCATATTAGATGCTCTGAGAAGGCAATTCCTTCATTTTGACTGATGATTCATGACACCACTTCTGTACTCAATGAAAATAGCATATGTCAAAATTCAAGTGCTTTTAAGTTTGTATGAACTCTGATGACTTTCAAATCTGAAATCAGTAGAGGTCGCAAATAATAAGATGGAAGATCATCATAACAATACAGCGGCGATTGGACAGAAGTGTTTGAATGGTGTTATCCTTTCTCGATTGAATGCTGGTGTACGATTCTATGAATTTATAAAACAACAAGCTGTAAAAACCTTGACAGTATGAGCAAGAAGAAGATTGGAACAAAACCTGATATATTCCATTGTACTTCTGACAGAGGCCGTTTCTGGCGTCTTGCTATCATAGCACAGGTTCGAACCTTTGATCTTCAAGACTTATTTTCGTATGAACTAGTAAACATTTCCCTTTCAATTGCATCAACTGAGTGAAATATTAGAACGACTCAGAGGTCAGTGTTGTTAAATCTGTTGTAGGACCGTATCACAAATAATTTAGATGTTGCAGTTTTTAATGTTGACAAATGTTGTATGGTGTTTGACTTGATGGACAATGATGACCATTATTTAAACCCCCAGTGCGGTTGTATCGACGTGTTGTAACTTTGAGCAATATGCATCTGAGATGCTGAAGCTAAGCTTGCCATGCAGAATCCGCATCCGTAGAGAGAATAGATGATATTTGTGACAGGTATGGTCTTACTAATTCAATTAAATAAGGAGAACACAAGTGACGAAGTGGACATATAGGAATCGTCATAGGTGTTAGCAGGAATTTCTCCAGGGGGATTAACGATGTGGCTGTGGGTCTAGGTGGCGGTTCCTGCTTCCAAATCAGGTGGTCCGGAGTCCTCCACCAATAACTTTTTGAAATCTAGAATGCTCTTCTGCATTTCCGGAGATATGTATCTAATAATATGGATACTCGCTTGACTATGAAATGGGCTCCCCCATCCACGTCAATTAAGTGTAAATAAAAAAATGTATTTTTTATCCAGATCCAGCTGGGTGGGATGGGGTGACAGCGCTCCTCTGGCCGACGCCCACGGGAATCGTTATATGCATAAGGTCATCAATACCTTTGCCAAACCTTTGGACACGTTTGTTAGGCATCCCAATAATAACGCATCATTGTCATATTTCCCAGTATACAGTATCCCGCCTAGCATGTTCGCATAGAGAAGTAAGTATACGGATTCTCTTTCATGCACATGATGCCACCAATCAAGGGTATGCCAGTATAACAAGTGATAGTCCTGACAGAGATGCGCGGGATTTTGTGCGTGGCATAATTCAATCTTTCGCAGAATCAACAAGTTTAAAAACAAGAGTTAAGAACAGACAACGCTTCATTGATGTGAACTGTGTTGTAGACATCTGAGGGCCTTGCTTTCAGCGATACACTACTCGGTATTCACGCACTTACGGGATCTAATACCACACACAATTTCTATGGAATAATGAATGTACTCGGCCTCCAAACATTTTCAGCCATTACTGGTTGAATTGGTTGGACTATTTGAACGAACTGATTGCATTCTTAAGAATGAAGAACAGTTTATCGTACAATATTACTGGAACACTTCTACTTCAGTACCTATTAACAATACACAAACAGCGATTTCGAAGAGAGCATTAAAAGGTGTGTCGACCATACCATCAGCGGAAACCTCGTGGATGGGACACTGGCTTTTGTTCAGTTTTGACAAAGGGTCTTTTTGCACCTAAACAGATTTCTGCACTACAAACTTGTAACTGCAAAAGTTGCTGCATAGTGAGATGCAGCTGTCAGAAAATGATGTTCAGTGCACAACAGCCTGTGGATGTGGTCCTGAGACATATGTAGCCATAAGGAAGTTCGAGAAGATTAAGTGTGACTACTTTGATCATACTATTCACATGCATTATTATAATCTGTTTGCTAGATGATGGTTTGAGGAATAATCATATGTCACCGTGTTGATGTAATCAAACTGTTTTGTCTCTTTATAATATGTGTAAGCATATACATATAATGACATGATATCTCATCTATAATGAATTTTACATCGCTTCGTGTTCCTCAATAAACTCATTTATCATATAAACAAGCCTTCTATCCCTTCCATATTTTTCGATATGAGCACACGTGCCATATTCAATGGAGTATTTTCATAGGCTGTTGGGTGAGCAACCCAGTTAAATCGACCAATTAAAAAATCGATTGATGTGAGCGTGACGCGTAGGGATTGCTACGCGATACTGTTTTACTAAGATTTGTTTACTACGATTTTTCATTCATGAAACGTCATCGCAAAATGTCATCGTTTGACAGTTTATCAGTTGGCAGCGAAAGTAACGATTGATGGCCGTGGCTATAATTTTCAATGACCAGTTAAAATACTATTTAACTGCTGACATCGCCAGATTTTGTGTTTGTCACTATATTTTACTGCACATTCAGTATCTGTTATCAAGTAGTGGTGCGTCACGGCGGCGGTATCAATTTCACGAAAATCAACGATGAGAAATCAGTTAAAAGTCACATCAGCAACTATTGGCAAATATTTCAAAATTACAGTTTATATGATAAATAAAATCTTAAACTCGGTCACTTTTCATATCACTATTATCACAGGCCTTTGAATTTTCGTCCATCCATATCACTACCACATATCCCCCTACTACATGATGTATATATACCTACTATATATAATATACACAAGGTGTGAAACCAATTTTGACACCCCGGTTGGATAGGCGACGCTTAAATTCATATTATTAATTGCATAGCTTAAATTATAGCTTAAATTTCGATGCCTACGCGTAGATGATTGATTGTTCTCACCGGAAACATATAACACTTTAGGTTTATTAAGGTCTATCATATAAAATTACGAACGAATATACACTCCGGACGAAATCTGTGGGGACCATTGACAGCCGCTAGATGAACGGCCCGCAGTAAATGCTACAAGGCAATCTAGTTGTTAAAATCAAATTCAAAGTCACAACAAATAAATTCTTTACACAGTTTTTTCATATAGACTCGGCAATTACACTCTAAATAAATAATGGGGATTAAGTTATTTCGAAGCAATAAAATTTTTAAAGCGTCAAATAATACTATTAACCGGTTTAGGGAAATTACGAACTGGCCTATATCGATCAAAGGCAAACGGTTAGCAAAATATGCAGTGCTATATATAAAAATGGTCAAGCGTGTCTACCATGCCATACCATACCACATACTGCACAACAAGACTGATCAGCTTAATTAATTGAGTCATCTGAACACTGAGCAGTATAGCTGTCTTGGCGGCTCTCTTATAAAAAAGGAAGAAGCCTATACAGGTACATGATAACACAATAGAGGGATCCATTTCTAGATATGACTCGCCCATTTCTAGCTATGTTCCGCCCATTTCTAGCTAAGTTCCACCCATTCTTTTTCCAGTGTTTGGGTCGATAGAACCGTGAATTCGCAGAATCCCAGGAATAGCAACGTAACTATAGCCTACAGATAACTTATTAAATATTGTGAAACTAATTTGATTGGGTGATGTTTCTGTCTATGACAGCAACAGTGGTTTCTGTCTATGGCAGCAATAGCGACCAGTCGAATTACTTTGAAAATATTCAACAGCTAGAATGTTTATTAGATATTAACGGCATACATAATTCGTACATTCACCACGTACCTAGATACAGCATTTATTACGCATTTTGATTGTGACATCAGCCTACGTACATGTGATTTAATTGTTCATGCCGTCATATGCTTGAGTGGCAGATTTGATTCATCTATTACCTCATGAGCGATAGCAACAGCGTTTCTTGTCACACACTATGCAAGTACCAAATTATTTGGAAAACCAACTTAATTGGGAAATTAATGTCATACTGTTTGTGAGATGACAACCACATTCAGAGGCAACTCTGATTATGTCTAACCTTCTTCCAAGAAACTGCATTCAACATCGCCATTCATCATAATCTCCCTACAAGTTTGCAGTAGCAACATGCAAAGTATGTTGACTGACTACTGCATCTCAGCGATAAACATTAGGATCAGACTGTGAACACTTTAAAGCATTGACACTGCGTGAATCCACGACGCAACAGTGCCCACTCAAATTACTTTCAAAATATTCAATAGAATGTTTATTCACTTGTTATTGTCTCTGTGTTTCTGTTGTATTATGGCTTTCTCAGTCGAATTCAAAAGTTCCTTCTCTAAAGTCGATATCTAGTTTGTTCCTGAATGATTTGGCTGTTGTTGCTTCTTTAAGTCTCATTGAAACCGTTAGATCTAAGTCTTTAACCCGTGCCACTCCGATGCCAATCTTCTATCTTTTGCTGTGTAGCCTAAATAACAAAGAAACAGGTGTACATCCTCCATAAAACTTGCCGAGAAATTAACACCAGATCATCTTTTAATTTAACATAAAGTTAAAATTCTTACATCGAAGTGGCAAGGGTTAACACTGATGTGTGGAAATGCTGTGTTGAAAATGTGTGTTTCCCCGCGTTAGCTACAGCGTGGCGCCTACACTCATGGTTACACCCTGCTGCACAGGGCATTTGATTATACGTTGACGTGTGGAGGCCGTAGATGGTCTTAGTGCTGTTTTCATTTTCTGTTTATCGCTATCCGAATCTCCTTCTCTACGCTAGCGTCTCTTCATACTACCACAAAATGCGGACGTGGAAAGCAGAGGCCTATCAACTGACATATTTCTTTTTGTGGTTATTTCGGGGACGACCGACCTTTTATTGGGTAAAGATATAACTTGGGGGTTGGCATGGGGGTGGGTAAAGTCTGTGAAATTAAATCTAGAAAGCAAATTAAGCTAAAATTGAAACAAAAACATTAAAAAGAGATGAAAATCAATAGTAACGCTATCAAAACAAGAAGAAATAAATGAAGTTAATGCCATGCGAATAAAAAGATCAAGAAACGGCAAAGATTTAACTGAAAACCTAGTGTATGTAAACGAAATACCCGGAGATTTGAAATTAGGATTATAACTTGTTGCTGTTGAAATAATAAGATCTGTGCGGGTATTGCATTTTATGGATTTAAGGGCCTAGGCGTCGGTGTCATCAGTCAGGAGGCGCAGGCAGAGAATAGTATTCAGCGATATAAAACAAATTTCGACGTTCTAGGATGTTCTTGATAGATAGATGGATGGATGGATGGATGGATGGATGGGTGGGTGGGTGGGTGGGTGGGTGGGTGGGTGGATGGATGGATGGGTGGGTGGAAAGATAGATAGATAGATAGATAGATAATGTATTCACAATAGGCCATCGGCCCTTGAGTGTACACCATATTATACATGCATGACGGATATCTTATAGCACACAAGGCAAATTAGAATATATTTACAACAATATTTCATAGAGAAATTTCGTCCCACGTTTCTATGCGTTACCCATTTATCAATAATCCCCAAGACAACAAGAGAGGAACGATGAGTGAGACCAGGGGCGTGTTCGAGAACGGGTTGCAACCAACACCCGGCACAACCACGTTGGAGAGTATAACGGCACAATCTATTATGACGTCATAATGCCCCCAAGGCAGAGCTATACCAGGCGCAAGCCACGACCACTCCCGGAACATAGCCCTAGGTCAACAAGATAATCATCGACCCCTAGAGAAATTTATCAACAACTATTCGTCCTTTCTCCTTGTTTCCACGAACGAAGCGAAAGTGAAACAGAGGGTGAGACCGGGTTGACAAGAAAATCATCTACCAAAAATGGCATTGTAAAACAAAATGTGGCACGAGAGAAATGAGGAGTGAGACCAAGGGCGTGTTCGCAAAATAATATAGATAACAGTTCGTTAAAATCAGCGCTTGAGAGTGGAGACGCAATTTAATTAGACTGGAGACCCATGAAATCCAGAAAAAAATCAAGATGGCGGCGATACGAAAACCGGGATCACCTTGTGTTGTGATCACTATGGTTAATAACGCTAATTAAATGGTTCTCTTGATGAGAAAACTGAAGGGCACAAACAAAATACTGTTCAAATTATAACTTAAAAACACATCAAAAAACAGATTATTTAATACGTCCCTTCAATGCGGTCGTCGTCTGCATCCTGCGCACGCCAGGCCCAGAATCGCTACATATCATGTTTTGTATATACGCAGGCTACTCCAAGATAAGTCCACTGTATCGGAACAATTGCAGTATGACTTTGTGATGGGCTGGCATACGTATGCCTGTTCAGCCCAATTCAAATGCTCTTTCTATGAAGTAGATATCTATTTTGCTTTTGAATAATTCAACTGTTGTTGCCTCGGCTATTGTAGTTGGCAGTGAATTACACTGTGGTACCACTCTATTAGCGAAAAGGTGCTTGCGAATATCGTTGTTACTGCGTTTTATGTTGAGCACGAACCTATGACCTCTGGCCTGTGTGATACTGGATTGTTCGAAAAAGTAGTCCTTATCAATATTGTATAGATCCCTGATGAGCTTGAATGTTTCAATTAAATCTCGAAATTGTCTATATTTCAGTGATATTAGATTTAATGCTTCAAGTCTTTCCGTGTAGCTGTACTCTTTGATTCGCTGGGTGAGTTTTATTGCTCGGCATTGAGATTCAAGATTCAAGATTCAAGATTATTTATTCAATAATTCCAAGGTAAACGAATTCACAAATCATACCAGGTTGTCCGCCCAAGGCAGTGCCTATTGTTATGGCGGACACCTTACACACATATATACAGGTATAAATTAGACAAGACAGTACTTACACAAACAATTATAAATTCAGACATTACATTTACTACTTCCTTATTAACCCTTTAGCCCTTGATCCACATACACAGTTTAAATTTCAAAGAGAAAATATGTCAATTCGCGGGTCAAGAGGAGACCACCCCCCCAGCGCCCTCCCAGCCCACACCCCCCCCCCCCCAGAGTTCCCCACCGGTTCAATTATCTTGTCAGTCATTACAGTGGAAAGAAAAACTCCTGGAGTGGGCCTCTCTCAGTCCGCGAACCAACATATAATACTGTAACAGGGTGTGTGTAAGAGTTAGTCACTTGGGTTATTATTATTATTATTATTATTATTATTATTATTATTATTATTATTATTATTATTATTATTATTATTATTATTATTATTATTTAGCGATACATATGGGTAGTAAATAAGGACAAGACAGTTACGTAACAAACAAGCACAGAATATAGTCAAGTTCAATAATATACATGGATGTCTATGATTATAGATACAACAATAAACATTTATATATTTTTGGGGGGAGGGTACTTTTACTTATGGTGATGATATACTGTTTACAGGATGCTGGCTAATGGGGAGCATCCTTGGACAAGGGAAGGGGGATGGAGGGGATGGGTGCTCATTCTCCTGCTCGTCCTGTAGTTTGTTACTATGGTACTTGAAACTATTATTGGATATAATAGCAAGTGGAGTCATCTAGTCATAATTCTAGTAGTAGTAGTAGTAGTAGTAGTAGTAGTAGTAGTAGTAGTAGTAGTAGTAGTAGTAGTAGTAGTAGTAGTAGTAGTAGTAGCATTCTTTACCTTGTTTTGTAGATGAGTCGGGCCATTTTTTAGCTGTACTGCATGAGTTCGATAATACTAGTATGTGTTAATCAAGTGGTTTTTTATTGTTTTCTTGCAGAATTTTGTTGATAGAATTTTCTCACGTGTTTCCTGTTTTATGTTGTTCCATAGTTTAGTGGCTGCAAATGATATTCGGTGTTTTCCTATGTCTGTCCGTGTGTATTGCTCATGTAGTTTAAGTCTGCTTCTAGTGTTATGTTGGTGGATGTTAATATTGTTTATAAAGAAGGGGGCTATAGATTTGGGTAAAGTGTTGTGGTGGAAGTTTTTGACAAGAGTTAGCATTTAAGATTTTCCTATGTCGGTGAGCTTAAGCAATTTTTCTGCTTTGAACATGTTTTGGCCCTCTGCTGGCCTAGAAAATAGTTTGATGCTTTTTTTTTGGAGACTTTGAATTTTGGAAATTCTGTTTTTGTAGGTGTTAGTCCAAACAGCGTTGCAGTAAGTGAGGTGCGGGAGGATCAAGGTGCTGTACAGTGTTTTAACCGTGGCCTGTGTCATATATGGTTTTAGTCTTTGGATGACACCTATTCCTCTTGCTACTTTTGCAGTAACTGTTTCGATTTGTTTGGCCCAGGTCAAGTTTTTATCTAAATATACTCCTAGGAACTTTGCACAAGGGGCCTCTTCAATTTCCTTATTACTAATTTACAATTTTGGAACCTCTTTATTTATTAACTCTCTAGATTTTGAAAATAACATATAGTTTGTTTTATCCACATTTAGTGATAATTTATTTAGTGAAAACCAGTTAGTAATTTCTTCCATTTCCTTATTTACATTTTTATATAATGTAGCTATGTCTTCATCAGAGCAAAAGGCATTGGTGTCATCAGCAAATAATATTAGTGACATATGTTTGCATATGTTAGGCAGATCGTTCATATACAATAGGAACAGCAGAGGGCCAAGGATGGACCCCTGAGGGACACCGCAAGTTAGTCTCCTATTTTCAGAGCAAGTTGCATTGAATTGCACACATTGCGTTCTGTCACTTAGATAACTTTCAAACCAGATGAGTGCACTTCCTCGGATTCCATAATAGGCAAGTTTTTCTAGTAGGATTTTATGATTGATAGTGTCGAAAGCTTTTGAAAGATCCAAAAAAATGCCTATTATGTGCTTTTTCTTTTCAATTGAATCTATTATTTTTTCTGTCATTTCAATTAGTACTAGCATTGTTGAATGTTTTTCACGGAATCCGTATTGTGATGTATAGAGGATTGACTTTTTATCCAAGTAGCTGATAAGCCGATTGTACATAAGTCGTTCCATTAATTTGGAGAAAAGTGGAAGTATTGAGACAGGTCTATAGTTTGTGAAATTAGATGAATCCTTTGCTTTGTATATAGGTGTTACTCGTGCTGCTTTAAATTTTAATGGAAATATGCCTTGAGTGAAAGATAAGTTACAGATGTGGTTAAGGGTTATTAGTAGCGCTAACGTGCAGTGTTTGAAAATACTCCACTTGAAACCATCCAAGCCAGCACTTTTTGCAGGATTTAGTTTGTTAAGAATGATAAAAATTTCTTCATTTGTGACCGGGTTAGCGAAAAAAGAGGATTGATAGTCGCCTGTGAGATAATCACTATATTTATTAGAAGATGTTGAATTGATTTTATCTGAAAGTGTTGGACCTATATTAACAAAATAGTCATTGAATCCTGTTGCAATTTCTAAATCATCAGTTATTATCTTGTTATTATAAAGAAATTGTGTTTGTTGCGCTTTGCGGTTATTTTTATTCAAAAGTGATTTAATTATTTTCCATGTTTCATTTATGTCATTCTTGCATAGTTCAAATTTGTTATGGTAGTAAGTTTTTTTGGCTGTTTTGATTATTTGGTCCAACTTGTTTCTGTATTTCTTGAATTTCTGTTCATTATGCTTTGTTTGACATTTGATAAACTTCAAATAAAGATTATGTTTTTTATGACAGGCAGCTATCAGTCCAGTTGTTATCCATGGTTTAGTCGGGTTGTGTTTAAATTTCTTCTTTTCTTTCATGGGAAAACTGTTTTCGAAGATGTGCGTGCAAATTTCATGGAACTTGGTGTAGGCACTTTCGCAGCACTGTATGTCTGTTACTGCATGCCAATCCACCTCAGACATGTATTTTTTAAATTGTTCAATATTGACCTGATTTATTTCTCTGCATTTAATTTTTTCATATTTGAATGGCTTTGTGCAGGTCAGCTGTCTTTCGAGAAGAAAAATTGGTAGGTGGTCTGACGTGTCAGTAACGAGAATTCCTACCTCCGATTTATTACTGAAGTTAATGTTATTGCTGAATATATTATCAATAATTGTGGCCGAAACATCACCTATTCTAGTTGGTTTTGTAAAGGTTGGGTAGAATGAATGAGCATTTAGTAAGTTTATAAAGTTTTGTGTATGAAAGCAGGTTTGTCTCATCAGGTCAATATTGTAGTCACCCATGAGGTAGACAGTTTTGTTTTCCTTTTGAATAGTTGCCAAAGTTTATCCTAATAGTTCATTAAGACGTTCCTTATCGCCTTTAGGTGATTTATAAATCGTACCTACAATTTTGTTTTTTCCTTTCGGTGTTTGAATTTCAATAAACATTGTTTGAATATGTTCTTCAATATTAGAAAGGTCATCTCGCTCAATGAATTGGACATTTTCTTTAACATACATGCCTACACCACCTCCCCTGCCCGTGGTTTTGTGCTTTTCAACAAATGTGTAGTTCTTTATATTGATAAGGTTAGTAGGTGAATTTGCATGTATAAATGTCTCTGTAATTCCAATAATTCCAAATTCATGTGCACTCATATCTAGGAGACGGTGTAACTTGTCGATGTTCCCCATGAGAGATTGCATGTTGATAAATAGAAGTGAGAAGGCTATGTGTTCTTTGTTTCCTAGTAGATTGTCATTGAATGTTTTTGGGAGGATGTATTCACAGGTTGGTGCAGATATATTTAGATCATTTCTAGTGTCAGCATGGTTAAATTGGGATAGGATTAATTCGAATGGGTTTAGAGTGGGTTTTCTGTCGTCAGTAGCCTCAGTGGTAGTAGGGTTATAGTATGGATTTAGAACAGCCAGTGTGAAGTCTGTATTGTCATTGTAATGATTGTACGGGAAAAGTGACTTGTTGCAGTTGGTACACCACCAGCAGGTGTCGTCAGCTTCGAGGTTGCGATAGTCAGATGTTGTTAATTTGGAGCAACTTAGATGAATCCATGAGCTACATAAGTCATATAATAGTGCTCTCTGATTATTCTTAGCAGGTTTCCTACAGGATGAGCAAGGGAATTTAGCGGGCATGGGTTAGGTTAGTGGGAATATGGACAGGGAGGAAATAAGACAAGGGAACTACTGAAAAGAGAGGGAGGTTATTGGGGTCATTTGGAGGACTGAATGGATTTCTCTATTTGGCTGTAATATTGGTTACTATCGTGATTTAATTGTATATAACACCATCTAACCAGTGGATTCACTGGATGAGATGGGACAAGTGTCAAATTGCAATAAATAAGAATTGTGGGTGAGTTTCTAAAAGTAAAATTGAGAACCTGTTATCATCAATCATTAATTGATCATTGGTTAGTATATAAAAAACAATAACATGTCGAGTATTTTGCAACTTATCAGACTGGAAACCGTTGCTGCATCAATCATTAATAGAGCATTGGTTAGTATATGAAACCAATCATCGATCACAAAAATAGTACCAATTCCCAACACTAGTACAAAGTACATAATAATACAAACACATTGACAAACGCAGTTCAACATACAAGGCGTATGACATTACGTTTCACAGAAGCATATGTGGGACGTTTGGTGTCTAAGACATTAATTCTTTCAGCAATTGAAATAGTATGGTATTTTAGTAGTGTGAATATTTTTACAACTTACCCGACTGGAAGCCGCTGCTGCCTAAGGCAGCAACAGCCTCCAGTCAAACCAGTCTCAAAATACCCAACAGATTATTTCTTGAATTATTAAGAATCTGTCATGTGTGCGACTTAATTTGAAAGGGGTAATTATCCTTGAACATGCTATAATTACTCCATGCAAAATGGGTAAAATGAGAACCTGTTATCAAATCATTAATTACTCATTGGTTAGTATATAAAACGAATCGTCGATCACAAAAGTAGACATTAATTCTTTCAGTACTGACATAGTATGTTAATTTCAAAGCAACAATACTAATAACATGTTGAATACTTTGAATCTTACCCGACTGGAAGCCGCTACTGCCTATGGCAGCAACGGCCTCCATTCAAAACCGCCTCAAAGTACCAAACACATTATTTCTTAAATTGTTAAAAATCTGATTTAAAAGGGGTAATTATCCCTGGACATGCTATAATTACTCCATTCAAAATGGGTAAAAGATGAGAACCTGTTATCATCAATCATTAATCGATCATTGATTAGTATATAAAAACAATCATCGACCACAAAAATAGTACCAATTCCCAACACTAATACAGTGTGTAATGATAGGAACACATTGACAGACGCTGTTCCACATACAGGCATATAACATTACATTTCACAAACGCATGTAGGATCAAGTTATTTTAGATGTTTGCCAGTGTGTCATATAGTGTTCGTGGCAACTAAGCATGCGGAGCACATTTATGTTGGTTGTGAACATATTTTTGATACGACATGAGCACAAAGTATTGTACATAAGCTGACATGCATATAACAGTTAACACGCACAGGAAACTGATCAGTGTCACAGAAAAGCAACATACAGAGTGTGTAATGATATGAAAACATTGACAGACGCTGTTCCACATACAGGCATATAACATTACATTTCACAAACGCATGTAGGATCAAGTTATTTTAGATGTTTGCCAGTGTATCATATAGTGTTCGTGGCAACTAAGCATGCGGAGCACATTTATGTTGGTTGTGAACATATTTTTGGTACGACATGAGCACAAAGTATTGTACATAAGTTGACATGCATATAACAGTTAACAAGCACAGGAAACTGATCAGTGTCACAGAAAAGCAACATACACAGGAACAGCTCATTTCGGTACCTTGTCTAGGTCTGTTGCTGATGTAATCATCGTCTTGTTACCTGAATTGACGAGGCATATGATGCGTCCATCGATTGACCATGCTGACTTTACACCCGGAGTGCTGCTGGCATAACTTTAGCAGCTGTAGTCGTCTCTTGGTGAGGCTCTCTGTAATGACACAGTTTGTACCTTTTAACTTGCGTTTATTTGTGAATATAGTATGTCGTGTGTTATATGCTACAAGTCTTATGATGATTGGTCTGCTATGGACATGATTACTGTTCTGGGAATCCCTAGGTTGCTGAATTCCGGAGCGCTTTGGGCTAATTCTATGGCTGCGTCCAATGCTGCTAGGATCTAAGTTTAGGCCCAGTTTGTCATTTAGCACATTAAGCACAATATGGTCCGTATTCTCATTTTGGGATTCTGGAATACCATGTACGAGGAGGCAGTTTCTCCTTGAGTATTGCTCATGACTGTCAAGCTCAAGGTGTATTTTTGTATTTTCCTCAACTAGTTTGATATTTTCGTCTTTAATGTCTTTCATGTCTTGTCTAATACGTTCCATATTACACTCTGCATCCATACTTAGACTCTTATAGATATCTTGCTTTACATTGGTAAGAAAACAACTGTCATTGATCACGGATTCTGTGATTTGAGTTATAAATGTTTTGTCATCAATTATATTTTTGATCACAGCGGAGGTCACATGTTCAATTATGTTCCCTAGCAGTTCTTTATTACTGATTAAGGTCTCATGTATCTGTGATTTAATTAACTCTGTAGTGACACTTTGATCGCCATCTCCTGACTGACTGTGTGACGTACTTCTGGTACCGACCTTTCCGGTACCAGTTTTCGTGTCAGGCATTTTGCTGTTTAGCCAATGTTAATCGAGTTTCAGGATAATTTAATCTCACCTCGATGTACAATTCACTTTTTATAAGATGTTGTTCATAGGTAGGCAGTCGCTAATTCACACTTGTAGTTTTACAAATCAATTTTCGATAATATTACGGCCAAGAGAAAAAAAAAATTCAGTCCGCCATTGTTGTTGTAGCGCTAAAAAGGCCCCTTGAACTCTTTCTAATAGCTGCGATTGCCTTTTCAATCTTGGTTACCATGCCGAGTTGCAGTATTCGAGAATAGGTCTCACTAGAGACTTGTACACGAGCATGAAAGTAGATTGGTCAATGTTGGTAAATGTTCTCTTGATTAGTCATATTGTGCCGATGACCTTGGATACGATATTCCCTATATGTATATCAAAAGAAAGGTTTCTGTCAATATGCAGTCCCAAGTCTTTTTCTCCCTCTCACGTTGACACAGGATACAAATCGGGCGTCTTTGTCATATAGTATTTGGGTGAGTGTTATTTCTGTCGAAGTATATGACATGCGTTTTATCTGTGCTGAAAGATAGTTGCCATATCTCCGACCACTTACATACTTTGCTGTCCTGAATGTTACTGGTAGCTTGGTTGTCATATATCTTTTTCTGTATATATATATATATATATATATATATATATATATATATATATATATATATATATATATATATATATATATATATATATATATATATATATATATATATATATATATATATAAAAGTATACTTCCCATGACACTTCCTTGTGGCACGCGGCTGGCCACCTCTATCCAGGCTGATGTTGTGTCAACAGTGCCATTGATTGTTACTCTCTGGCTTCTGTTACATAGGTTGTTTCATCATCATCATCATCATCATCATTTTACGAGGCATAAACCATTGGCTTGTTATTGTCTCAGTGTTTTGTTGTAGTATGGCTTGCTCGGTCCAGTTCAAAAGTTCTTTCTTGGATATCTAGTTTGTTCTTGAATGATTTGACTGTTGTTGATTAATTAAGTCTTCTTGGACCCGTTAGATTTAAGATTTTAACTCTTACCACTCCGATGTCAGTATTATATTTTTGCTGTGTAAATAACAAAGAAGACAGTGTACATTTCTCAACAGCTTGGATGGTGATGTTGATGTCTATGACAACAACATCAGCCACCAAATTTACTGAAAAATAAACACTAGATCATCTTTTATTCTAATATGAAAATTTAAAATCTTGACATCGGGGCGGCAAGGGCTAACACTGATTTGTGGAAATGCTGTGATGCAGATCGGTGTTCCCCGCATCAGCTGCGGTGTGCCGCCTACACTCATGGTTACACCTGCTGCGCCTAGCATTTGTTTGCACGCTGACTTGTGGAGGCCGTGGTTGGTCTTATTGCTGTTGTTTTCATTTTCTGTTTGTCGCTATCCGAATAACCTTCTCTACACTCTTCATGCTACCACAAAATGTGGACAGGGAAGCAGAGACTTGTCTACCGATAATTGAAATCGCTACAGAGCATGTTTTTGTCGATATCACAGCCTACTCCAAGATAAGTCCACTGTATTGGAAGAATTTCATTATGACTTTGTGTTAGGCTGTTATACATATGACTGTTCAGTCGAATTCAAATGATCTTTCTTTGAAGTAGATATCTAGTTTGCTCTTGAATAATTCAAGTGTTTTTTCCCTCGACTATTGTTGGCAGTGAATTCCACTGTCGTACCACTCTATTAGCGAAAAAGTGCTTGCGAATATCTTTCTTGCTGCACTTTATGTTGACCTTGAACCTATGCCCTCTGGTCTGTGTAATACTGGATGGCTCGAAAAAGTAGTCCGTATCAATTTTATATAGATCCCTGATGAGCTTGAATGTTTCAATTAAATCTCCCCGAAATCGTTTATATTTTGGTGACATTAGATTTAGGGCTTCAAGTCGTTCCGTGTAGCTATACTATCTGATTTGCGGAACGTTGCTCGGCGTGGAACTCTTTCTAATAGCTGTAATTGCCTTTTCAATCTTGGTGACCATGCCGAGTTGCAGTATTCGAGAACAGGTCTCACTAGAGCTGTGTACAAGAGCATGAAAGTAGATGGCTCAATGTTGGTAAATGGTCTCTTGATTAGTCCTAATGCGCTGTTCGCCTTAGCTACGATATTCCCTATATGTATATCAAATGAAAGGTTTCTGTTAATATGCACTTCCAAGTCTTTTTCTACCTCTGACGTTGATACAGGATACATCGGGCATATCTGTCATATAGTATTTGGTTTGAGGGTTGTTTCTGACGAAATGTATGACATGCGTTTTATCTGTGTTGAAAGATAGTTGCCATATCTGTGACCACTTACATACTTTGTCTAAGTTGTCCTGAATCTTACTGGTAGCTGGGTTGCCATATATCTTTGTGTCGTCTACAAATATTTTGCAGGGGCAGGTTAGTCCGTCAGGTAGATCATTTATATATATAAAAAAAGCATAGGTCCCAGGACACTTCCTTGTGGCATGGCGCTGGTCACCTCAATCCGGTCTGATGTTGTGTCGTTGATCCTTACTCTCTGGCTTCTGTTACAAAGGTAGTTTCCTATCCATCTTACTAAGTTGTCGCCAATACCAAAGCTTCTCAGTTTTGTTTGGAGTCGTTTGTGTGGTACAGTGTCGAATGCTTTTGATAAGTCTAAACATACTGCATCGACAGGTTCATTTGAGTCAAGTTTGGCTGTTATATCTTCCAGGTATTCTAGTAGTTGGTTTTTACATGATCTATTATGTCTGAATCCATGCTGACATTTGGTAAATAGATTGGCTGTTTCCAGGAAATTTACAACGCTGTCTCTTATAAAAGACTCTAGGACCTTACATACGGTAGAGGTGAAATTGATTGGCCTGTAGGTGCTTGGGTCGTTTTTTGGAACCTTCTTTGTGTATGCAGCATACTTTTGCCATTTTCTAGATGTCAGGTAATACGCCTTCTTCCAGAGACTTGTTAAAGATTATGCATAGTGGTGTACTAATTTCTTTAGCCGCTTCCTTTAATAATCCCACTGGTATTTCATCCGGCCATTGCTTTTATTGGGGTTGAGTCATTTCAATTTATTTTTTATGGCAATAGGTATTATTATGTCTTTTAGTACAATACCTTTGCTTCTGGGGCTAATGATTGGTGTAGAATGAAGATCTACTGAAGTGAACACAATCGAGAAGAATTTGTTAAGAATGTTTGCTTTTTCTTTAGCATCTGTAGTCATAGTGTTGTTAGCTGGATTACGTAGCTTGCTAATTTATTCACGTAGAACTGTTTTACTCTTGACATAGTTCCATAAAGCTTTGGGATTTCTCTTGCTTTCACTTGCTACTTTACGTTCAAATGTCTGTTTTGATTTTCTGATGCATGCTGTCGCTTTGTTTCTAGCAATTTTGTAAAGGGCATAATCTGTGGTTTTCTTTGTTTCACTGTATCTTTCGTATGCCTAATTTTTGCTATTTAGTGATTCTGTTGTGGTACGGTCGAGCCGGAGGTGCTTTTTCCTACCGCGTGTATTTGATGAAGGGATATACTGCTATTTCATTGTGATCAATGTTTTGTGTAGGAGGTTCCAAGCTTCTGACGCATTAAGTTCGTGCAGATGATTCCAGTCAGTCATTCCTAAATCTTTTCTCATTTCCATATACCATCCTTTATTCAAAAGTAGCTTTGGCGTAGCTATTTGTTTGCTTGTGCTTAAGATGTCAGGATCTAGTGATATTTGCAGAACATCATGCCCACTTTTTCCTAGTGGAGATAGGTGGGTTATTTCGTGGACAATGTTTTGGTTGTTTGTTAAAAAGATCCAAAATATTTGAAGTCTGATTTATTCTATGTCATGTCGCATTAGTAGCTAGTTACTGTAGAATAGCTCGCTGCTAGTTTTAAGAAAAGCATCTTCGTCTTAGTTTGAGGAAATTCCAGTGCACCAGTTAATCGATGGGAAATCCCTTACTATAAGAATATGGTCTGCATTTGCTGTATCAACCTTGTTTAGTAGATTTACGAGTTTGTTTTTGTTTGGGCCGTCTGAGTTGGGACTTCAGTAGATACAACCAACAAGAATTTTTCCTTTTATTGTGTCGTCCATGTACGCCACACTGATTCCTGAAAGCTTTCATCATTCAGGGTTTAACAGGTTTTAGCATTTAATGATACATGGGAATAGATGATGACTCCTCTTGATGGATTACTATTCAGCGAGAGATGGTACTTATCAATCTGCAGTTCACTAATGTTTATGATTGTGATTTTTGGTAAGGCCTCTGTTATTTGTATGATAGCAGGGCGAATCTTGTGTACTAGCGCTTCAAGCTCAGCTTATTTTTTATTAATCAGACTATCTGCATTTGTGCATATACATGTATTGGTTACTGTTTTAGAATTTCTATCATTGTTTATTTGAATATGTTTTGGTATCTTCCCTATGCTGGTGTCTGTGTTCTCACCAGTTAGGGGTTTTACATGTTTTTATGCCTTACGTGTTTGTGTTTTGATTTTTCATGTCTTCCATTGTCCAAGGTTGTGTAGCGTATTATGTTTTCATTGCAACTCATAGTGTAGTTGGGTGCCTCATTGTTGGGTATGTTTACAGTTTCTTCGTTTAGTACAGAGTATCGGTTTGAGAATTGTGTTGGCATTGTGTGATACTTGAACTGGTTTGTAGCTGGGTTCATCTTCTCCACGGTGTGGCTTGGGCATGAGCCAAGCTCATTGGGTTCGTAGTTTCCTATCCATCTTACTAAGTTATCGCCAATACAATAGCTTCAAATAGAGTCAAATTAAACTAATGGGTGCATGACTGTTGGCTGGTCAGCCAAGCCTTGACCTTTTAGCCTTGGTGTGGTGGTCCAGTGGAAAGATGTCTGGTAGCTGATGCTATGCGGAGTTGCAGAATGGCGGTTCGATCCCGCGAACGGGAGATGGTGATCAACAAATTAAACTAATGGGTGCATCACTGTCGGCTGGTTAGCACATAGCAATTGAAGCCGCACGTTGCCAGTGCGTCAATAAAATAAAAATACATATACTGCCAGAGCCGTGCTGGAGTCAGAGTACAATAGGCGTAGAAAGCCTAAGATTGAATCGTGGCAGGTGCATCCACAGATAGTCCCATATGAATCGTCAGTGTGTCAGTATATCAGACATGTGAAAGCTGGTCGGCCTAGCCTTGACCTTTTAGTCTTGGTGCGGTGGTCCAGTGGAAAGATGCCTGGTTGCTGATGCTATGTGGAGTTGCAGAATGGCGGTTCGATCCCACGAACGGGAGATGGTGATCAACAAATTAAACTAATGGGTGCATGACTGTCGGCTGGTTATCATATAGAAATTGAAGCCGAACGTTGCCAGTGCGTCAATAATATATCAATCTAGTACAGTATATAAGATATACCCAGGGTATATACTACAGGTATAATACAGGTTGTATTTTAAGTGGCTATGAGGCAGCGAGATCTGATATGGATACCCTGCCCATATCCGTCTGCTCATAATCCTAAAATGCATCACAATCCATCAAGTTTGTAATGTATAGACGCCAGCTCCACACTGTATACCGAGGCTTGTCTGTATTCCAATCTACTCATCATTCATATCACAGAATAGTTCTTGCTGTGGTCATACTTCATGTCCTGATCCTTCCAGAACCTATCCAATCTACTATCAAAACACTGAAGATTGGCCGCATTAACGACCTCGTGTGGAGGTCCATTCCATATGTCTGTCACTCGATTAACAAAGGAATGTTTCCAAATATCCAATCTTGAGTAGTTCTTGTCGACTTTATAGTTATGGCCTCTGGTATCAGCTGTGTTGTCCGCCCGTTGAATGTGAAGATTTGACGTGTGACCCGTTTATCATAGATGACCTGAATGATTTTGTATGTTTCTATAATATTCCTTCTCACCCGCCTGCATTTTAATTGTTGGTATCTGCCGTATCTTTAGCCTCTGTGTGTGGTCAAGTTCCTTTAATGAAGGCACACACCTTGTCGCTCTACATTCAGTGTGTCAGCATTGCATTTATTGAGCCAGTTTAGATCCATTCATTGTGATGCATGCACTTGTGCTATACCGGGAAGGGGCATGTTATTTGTATTAGAATGTTTCTGCTGAGTTATGGGTGTGTGATATGCTATGATTTATGTCCGACGATTTTCGATGGCGTTTGTTCATGTCCCTGTGAATCCGACGATTTTAGTTCCTTTCCAGCTCTTATATGCACCCTGCCAGCGATTTGCTGCGCGACAGTTATTTACTAAAACTAGCTAGCAGCTGTCAATGGTCCCCACAGATTTCGTCCGGAGTGTATATTCGTTCGTAATTTTATATGATAGATCTTAATAAACCTAAAGTGTTATATGTTTCCGGTGAGAACAATCATTCCTCTACACGTAGGCATCGAAAATTAAGCGATGCAATTAATAATATGAATTTAAGCGTCGCCTATCCAACCGGGGTGTCAAAATTGGTTTCACACCTTGTGTATATTATATAAAGTAGGTATATATACATCATGTAGTAGTGGGATATATGGTAGTGACATGGATGGACGAAAATTCAAAGGCCTGCGCTATTATGAACCTCGTTGAAAATTATCACTTTTGCACTCGCTAAAGCTCGTGCAAATTGATAATTTTCAACTCGGTCCATAATAGTGATATGAAAAGTGACCTCGTTCCAAATTCTCTGTGTACGCCTGGATCGCAACATGCATTAACCTTTTATGAAACTCCTATATGAACTCTCATTATCTCCCTGATTATTCCCATTCTATGTCACACCCTTGCTTAGTTGCTAATGCATAGCGTTATAATCATATCGAAGATATCGTAATTTTATATAAGACGAGGCAGTTTTACTTATTTTGAAACCAATCATCCATTTAAGGCTAAACATGGGATTCTTAAGATGCAACTGAATAAATCGAGGCTAGAAACCAAAGTTTACATTTTACAAGAATTTGCTAAACAAAATCCGCTTTCTTGACCAAAAATCCCAGAACTACATCCCAATTTTGCCTTTTGTACTCAAAGAAAGGAGCCAAATTTCCCTAGCGCGTGTGATGAGAGACACACAGTTGGCCGTACAACTAAATCTGACTTTTGAAGAGGGGCATTCTTTCTGGGTTGTCGTCTTGTGTAGCTTTACATGTTTGAGGACTTTCAAATTGTGTCTTTTAATCTGGACACAATTGCCGTAGCTGATTCAAGTGGCCATTGTAACAACCCAGCACGTCCACGGAGACACACATTCTATTTCTCCTTCTTGAAATTGATTTCCATGAGCTGAACCGTGCAATGCATATTACTGACGCCCAACATTGATCACGCCGTGGAGGAAATTTCTGTTCTTCTCAATCAACACAGTTACAGTGAAACTCTTCTACTAGGCGTGCACGACCTGGACTAATAATTATTAGCGATAGCCCGATGATGCCTCCGACACCTTTCACTAATTTGTTGTTTTGTTCATGTGCATCGTCTATGGTAAGAGCCGAGAACCGGTTTCGTGTGTATTTGAATGTCCAATGTCCACGGCCATCACATTCTTCTAGAACTGCGGTTGGTAGTCTTTCAAGGAAGAATGAAAACAGGGCCCCACCTGACATAGTTTTACTAGTTGATGACAAGGAAAAGTTCGACTACAACTTCAATGGTCTCCACAAATTGCATGAAGTTTTGCCCCTTTTGAGCTTGTACGAGGAGAAGGATCAAATTAAAGGTTGCATCCAGCATTTTGATCATCGATTCCTCTTTTATTTGGTCTGTAACTACTGAACTGTACACATCATGAAGGATGCCTAGCACTGCTACTGTGACCTGATGTACGTAGCATATAGATTGGACTTTACTTTTTGACATTGACGTTTATTGACCTGCAATGCCCATATTTTGCTCAAGCATATTACCACCAGAACAAAAGTACAACACTTTTATGTCGTGAAGAGGTTCTAATTAACCAAAGTACGACATTTGTAGCGTATCACTTTTAAATTTCATTTAATGGCTTTATATATGGCATTACATGATCTCTAAAGATCACATGGCTGACCTAACTGATTTACACACCAGAGATAATTTGCGTTATCATACATGTACTAAGAACGGACATTGAGTACCAATATGGCCTTTATAGAACTTTCTGTTGGACCTTTTGCTTTTTGCCTTATATATTACCTTGAATGAGCATTAACGACCTCTCGATATCATATAATTTAGCCTACCACTTTATCCACCAGAAAAAATTATCTTGATGAAACTTTCATTTGAAACTGATATTATCTTCTTATAAGAAAACGTTTGCCATTATCAATTTTGTACCATAATATGCCTCCCATGACATTTAATGGCCTCTTGTTGATCGTGCCACTTTATCATTCAGAGCAAAATTGCTTTGTTTGATGCGAGCTTTCATTTAACACTAATAATATCATCTTCATACGACAAGCCGTCTTTATGTTCAATTTTCCACCATAGTATGACGTTGACTGACCTTTAACGCCCAAGCCGTTGACCTTGTTTGGGGGTAGATTTTTGGGCCAACTAATTCGTATTCCTTTGGTTAGAATATATAGGAATCTATTACAAATTCGCTTTTCACAAGCGTTGCAACACACTCAATTTTACAATGGAGTCCCTTCCCCACTATGGACCTTAGTTTCCAGAAAACTATACAGGTAAGTTGTTGAATATTTTGAAACTCATTTTACTGGGCGCCAGTTGCCTATGCCAGCAACAGCGACGAGTCAAATTAGTTTCTACATATTCAACAGAATGTTTATTTAAAAATAGTGAAGACATACATTACGTTCACCTGACTGACGATTAAGCGGCCATGAGAGACTTAGATTTATCATTCATTACGTATTTGATTATGACGTTAGTTTACATGTGACATAATTGATTATGACGTCATAAGACTCATATACTTGAGCGTCAGATTAGATTCATCAATTCCCTTCCTTTAACTACAGTTATCAACTCCAGGTGACGAGGAGATGACAGGTAACAATATCAATACAAATGCAGCATATGGACTATTTGTGGCATTCTGTTTGATGATGGGAGCCTCAGCCTCGTCATATTTCAGCATGGGATTAGTATATATCGAGGAGAATTCCCACAGCACCCAAGCGGGAAAGCTGTTAGGTGAGCACACCACTAGATTTGTCTATTTGACTTACCTGATATTCATTGTGAACGGTGATAAGCTGGTTGGCGTTGCAATAAAAAATTCATATATCACCAACGTCCAACCATGATAATGCAGCTTAATGAGTCGGTACTGGACCAATACAGGGACAATGCGGCCCGGTATTGGCCCTGTAAGCTGCGTTATCAGGGAAGTTTTCCCATGAGTGATATTTTTAAAGCCGCCATGGCGTCACAAAATAAAAGATGCTGACTTAGAAATATAGATGTAACTGTAATTACAACCATATATTCTGCTATTATATTTGTTGTCGTGTATACGATATGCCAATTGACCTTTCCAGCTTTAGATATGGCCCGCCCATTTTAGCTAAGCCCCACCCACACCTCGCTCGTGTTGGGATCGATCGATCTCTGAACAATCAATTTCCCCAAAAACTCTACAGGTTAGCTGTTGAATATTTTGAAACTAATTGGACTGGGTGCTGTTACTACCTATGGCAGCAACAGCACCCAGTCAAATTAGTTTCAAAATATTCAACTGAATGTTTATTAAATGGTAAAGACATAGGCCTACTATTCGTACACGTGCCGGACTATGAAGAGTCAAAGCCGGACTATATCGAGCCATTCTTGCCATAATTAATTATGACTTCATTTTACACGTCACTTAGTTGATTATGACGTCATGTAATGTTAGATGATGGATGGATATTTTGGAAAGGCCCATTTCAACCGTAATACTGCATTTCGCAAAAATCTTTTAAATTGTATCAGCCATGTATTGACCGTATACCTTGAGAATTTTGTAGCTTCCCAATAAACATGCAGCAATATTTGTTGATTGCTCGGTTGTTTGCGTTTCTTCTTCTTCTTCTTCTTCTTCTTCTTCTTCTTCTTCTTCTTCTTCCTCCTCCTCCTCCTCCTCAACCGCACCCTTCTTCTTCTCATACAATCCTCGTAACTGACTTTACTCTGTATGGCCAAGTTAGTGATGACTTTGCCACCCTCATGCTGAAACTATAAGCCTATGCTTGAACAAATCTGATGGTTAGGAGAGCATTCGTCTTAGCCTTAGTCTGCTAATCCAGTCAGTTCCCACTGCACACGTGCAAGGGTTTGACTGCCTCATAATATGTTTGACATTTCATTTTCACAAGCAGTTGGTAAGATAAAGAATCTTATTATATGACTGATGTTTTAGTCATAATGTAAATCATGAATGGATAAATACGACAACTGGTACTGCAATGACAATGCAATAATATGAATATTAACATCTGGTATTAAATGAAAACCCGTTTCGGTCAATCAAGGAGGATAATTTAATTCTTGATCAATGGTTCGTTCTAAATGCCTACAAAAGAATCATTTAATCGATATTATTACTGCACTGTTAATTTTGCAATCTAAGGTTCAATAGATGAAACCTATCTGTCACTCAAGAATATGACGTCATAATGAATTACGTCACAAATAGGCTGGCGTCACAATCAAAATGCGTAATGAATGACGTAGCTAAGTCCGGCATGAACTTTTAATAGTTCGTCAGTTGTACGAATTGTACCAATTGTATGGCTTTACTATTTAATAATCATTCTGATGAATATTTTGAAACTAATTTGAATGGGCACGGTTGCTGACTTAGGCTGCAACAGCACCCCGTCAAATTAGTTTCAAAATATTCAACAGCTTACTGGAAATTGAGATTCAAGCAGTTCAAGTTTCTATCGCTTGCATGTTGGGCGAGGTGTGAGGCGGAGCTTAGCTAGAGATGGGCGGGTCATAACTAAAAGTGGATTCATCCATTTACCTAAGTCACTACACAAAATGTGAATCAGTTCAAATTCTGATCTAAACAACATTACAGCTACTCTATTCTAATAGCTTAAGTGAAAGGATACTTTGAAGCAACGTTAAGTCATAGCTATCCACATTATGTACAGCAGTGTTATGATCTAGCAAAGAAAATGAGTGAGCATCTTAAGACACAATCATAATAATATCATCTAATAATTGAAAAATAAATAGTTAAACAAAAGCTATAAACAATAGGGGAATCCGATCTGTCACTCACGTATCTGACGTCATAATCAAATACGTCACTCGTTAGCTGGCATCAGAATCATATTGACGTATCCTTTGCTATAGTGTACGAATTGTATGTCTTCGATGAATTTATAATTTAATAAGCATTGTGTGGAATATTTTGAAACTAATTTGACTTGGAACAGTTGAGTTAATTTTAAAATATTCAACGGACTACATACAAAGTTTCCTTGAAAGATTCTTGTAATTCAGATTTCAAAGTTTCAAATTAATTCCAACAAAGGGAAGACAGTGGGTGGAGCATAGATATGAAAGCCTCTAGATTTTTCGAGCTATGCCCCGACTATCAATTTGCAGAAAACTATACAGGTAAGCTGTTGAATATTTTGAAACTAATTTAACTGGGTGCAGTTGCTGCCTAAGGCAGCCAACAGCGCCCAGTCAAATTAGTTTCAAAATATTCAACAGCATGTATATTTAATAGCAAAGAATTACAAAGACATACAATTCATACAACGTGTTTATTAAATAGTAGACATACAATTCGTACAACAATGCTTAGCTCGTCATCAATTAAGCGTTCGTGACGAACTTATCTACGTCATTCATGACGTATTTACTTATGACGTCATACTACACGTCACGTAATTGATTATGACGTCATACGATGGATGGATAAACTGGACAGGCCCATTCACAAATTGCAAACAGAGTATAGCTGAAAACGTAAAGAGAATCTAACATGCATTCAAGTATTCAAGATGCCATGGATGTGTCATTGTGTCTTATCAAATATAACTACATAAGACCATCGCAAGGATGATCACATATGCTAACGTCAGTGGTTAAGGTGATTATCTTATGTTGAAATGCTTGTAATTTATAACTTGGTGTTGAAAGAAAATATAGTATTTGTCATCAACCATTTGTCTAATAGAGGGATCAATGGACCTTTCCGGTTTTAGCTAAGCCCCGTCCATCTCTAGCTAAGTTCCACCCACACCTCGCTCGTGTTGGGATCGATCGATCTCTGAACACCCTGACTATCAATTTCCAAAAAACTACACAGGAAAGCTGTTGGATATTTCGAAACTAATTTGACTGGCTTCTGCTGCTGCCTAAGGCAGCCAATAGCGCCCAGTCAAATTAGTTTCAAAATATTCAACAGCATGTGTATTTAATAGCAAAGAATTACAAAGACATACAATTCATACAACGTGTCGGGATATTTGAGATTTGATGACGGTCTGTATGGAAACCCTTTCTGACGTAATGATTGTGACGCCATCATAGACGCGCTGAGCTGATTATGACGAGGTCAGATGATGGATGGACACGCCATGCCGCGCCAATTTCCAGCTAAGCTCCGCCCACATTTTGCTGCCTGTTTTTGGATCTAGATAATATTTTTTGAACCTCGAATTCTCAGAATTACATTGTCAAGAGAAATATTTTGAGTATTTTCTAATTAATTTGAATGGCCGATGTGGTTGCCTACGGCAGCATCCTCGTTAAGTCAAATTAGTTTCAAAATATGTTTATTAAATAGTAAATATATCCAGGACATACAATTCGTACACTTGACGGACTATTCCAGCTTCATGATAACTGTCAATTATGATTGTGACATAAGCCGACATGTGATGCAATTGATCATGACGTTATATACTTGAGCGACAGATAGGAAGCATCCATTGAATCAATCCAGGCAATGCAGAAATAAATTCGTGATACCGTGTCGCTATCAGTCCCTATTCTATCATGGCATTCCTTTAAAAGCAGCAACAGCATCAGCGGCGGTGGGGGCAGCAGCAGCAACGCAGCTGAAGCAGCAGCAGCAGCAGCAGCAGCAGCAGCAGCAGCAGCAGCAGCAGCAGCAGCAGCAGCAACACCAGCCCCAGCGGCGGCGACAGCAGCAGCAGCAACAGTGACATTTTCAGCAGCAGCAGAGGCAGCAGCAGCAGCAGCAGCAGCAGCAACAGCAGCAGCAGCAGCAGCAGCAGCAGCAGTAACAACATCATTCTGCTGAGAACAAATGAGCATGGGGATGCATTGCTTTGATGCAATAATTTATGCCAACCCTAAAATCAAGTTTCTTTTTTCTTGCCGAGGCGGTCCTTATCTGTGTCAGACACCAATGCAAAGTAGCTGGCGTATCATCATCTTTATGTAAGTAATATTGTAATTTTATGCACACTAATATTCTAATACACCACTCTATATTTCTTTAAAAGGTTATACCACTTGCGGTTGGGAGCTAGGACAAATGTTTGGAATGTTTCTTGCTGCTTGGTGTGCGACCATATACGTAGACCTTGACGGTAGTATATTTTAAATGCATAAGTAGTAGTAGTAGTAGTAGTAGTGGTAGTGGTAGTGGTAGTGGTAGTGGTAGTGGTAGTGGTAGTGGTAGCGGTGGCGGTAGCGGTAGCGGTAGCGGCAGCGGTAGCGGCAGCGGTAGCGGTAGTAGTAGTAGTAGTAGTAGTAGTATTAGTAGTAGTAGTAGTAGTAGTGGTAGTGGTAGTGGTAGTAGTAGTAGTAGTAGTAGTAGTAGTAGTAGTAGTAGTAGTAGTAGTAGTAGTAGTAGTAGTAGTAGTGATGGTAGTGGTGGCAACAGCAGTAGTAATAGCAGTAGTAGTAGTAGTAGTAGTAGTAGTAGTAGTAGTAGTAGTAGTAGTAGCAGTAGTAGTGTTTTTATTATTGTCAAGCATCAGTTCTATGAACCCTGCCATTGACGACGCACTCGCACTAGGATATAGATAATTCATCATCTGGAATGTGATTTTCAACTTTTTTCAATTTTCGACACGAGCGGGGTTCGAACCAGTGAATTCTGTGTCACCTTTCGCTAGCGTTTGGGATGTGAGTAGCTTACCACTAGGCCAGCATCCAGAGGACAAAAATCATCTTTCACCGGACTATCTTTCAACTACCCATCTTACAAGCACACAAATTGGCTGGAATTGAGACTTTCATAGCCTACACTTCTGAATCTCGACTATATTAAAATATCCTAGATGTAACACCACCTTTGCAAGTGGAGTGCATCGCTCTTCTACTGGGTGAATGCTTTTATACATGGTACAATATGACGATATGCTATATTATACGACATCGGGATTTAATGTGTAAATCATAGAATTGAAGCAGCAACAGATTTAGCATGATGCAACACGACTCACTAAAACCTAACTGTCTGTGATCCCTTGACCTAGAATCACATGTAATCATTCTTATAAGGTGCTCGCTTCTAAATACACTGTGGAATTTCATATTTTAGATATACAAACTAATTTTATCTTTTCTGAATTGAGGAATCCAGTTTTAGCTATGCCTTACCTATCCCTAGTTAAGCTCCACCCATACTTCGCCCGTGTTGGGATTGATCCATTTTCGACTTTCAAATTCCAGAAAACTACACAGGTAAGCTGTTGAATATGTTGAAACTAACTTTACTGGGTACTGCTGCTGCCAATTGCCCAGTCAAATTAGTTTCAAAATATTCAACAGAACATTTTAAATAGTAAAAAATATACAATTCCTACAACAACGCTTAGTCCGTCATAAATCAAGCGTTCGTGACGGACTTAGTTCCTTCATGATGTCGTTGATTATGACGGCAGCCTACAAGTCACGTCGTAGTTAATTATGACGTCATATGACTGATGGATAAACTGGAAAGGTTCTTTTAGTTATCGTAGCTAAACAAAATTTCAACCTAGTGTCTTGATTTACTGTTTTCTTCCCATCCTAAAGTCATACCACTCTGATAATGTTATTGGGCCGGCACTGGACCAATACCAAACGGGCCAGTATTGTCCAAATATCGGTCCAGTAACATGCATTATCAGTGCATGTGTTTTCCTGATTCTGTTCCAGGTACATTATTAACACCTGAAGATCCAGCTTGGATTGGAGCCTGGTGGTTGGGCCTGCTGATCATCTCTGTTTGTCAATGTACGGTGTCACCTCTCCATTGTTTCTTTCCCAGGCGTATTCCAGTGAAAGCTGTTTCCATATCAGTAACGGTATAATCTACATCATGTATACAACGAATCAGCTCTGTTTACATACACACGATAAAATACAGTACAGCTCAGACATAAGTTAATATATTTCTAAAGCAAAAATAACCCCAGAAACATGTTAGCTAGTAAGAAATGCATGGTTGAATACTTTGAAAATAATTGGATTGAAAGTCATTGCGGCCTTAGTTAATGGAGGAATCCAGTTTTAGCTATGCCCCGCGCATCTCTATCTAAGCTCCACCCACACATTTATCTAGTTGGCATCGATCGATCCCTGCACTCTTTGAATTTCAATTTCCAGAAGACTATACAGGTAAACTTCTGAATATTTTGAAACTAATTTGACTGGGTGATGGCAGCAACATCGCCCAGTCAAATTAGTTTAAAAATATTCAACAATATGTTCATTAAATAGTAAAGACATACAATTCGTACACCAACGCGTAGTCCGTCATCAATTAAGTAATCGTGACGAACTTATCTATGTCATTCATGACGTCATTGATTATAACGTCATCATACACGTCATGTAGTGATTATGACGTCATATGGTTAACGGATAAGCTGGAATCCTCCATTATGATCAAATTATTCAACAGAACGTTTTTATCGTGTTTTCGAAATATGTTATCTCCGGGCTGTGCTGTAACCGTCATACACTGACCGTGTAATGGAAATAGTATTTCTTATATTATTTTTGTTTTCCTAAATGAGAACACAAGCGAGAATTATATTTTAATAAAAACGCATCAAAATTGGAACGTTTTGGCAAACATCTTTAAAGAATTAAACGAATCTTGTCAAATTTTCACAACCTACCTCCATCAATATTAAAATCCTAGTTAAAATCAGAGATTTTTGACACCATAAAATCCATGATATGGCGTCTTATCGGGCATCGTCAAATATGTGGGTTCAAATGACACTCTATGCGGTTTCAGAATAGAATAAATTGTGCCTAATGCTTATGAAGCGAGACACCAGCTCAGATTCAAGTTTCGGTTAAACTCATCTCATTAACTCTGTAACACTCATATCGGCCAAATATTGCCTCTGCTGTGGACTTGAGAAATGCCCATTTGCAGACCAAGAAGACCTTTATTGAAAATTTACAACTGGAATGACTGGCTCGATAACCGAGCCAGTTATTCCAGTGGTAAATTTTCGAAAAAGGTCTTCTCTTGGTCTGTAAATTGACACTTTCTTTGAGAAAATTGAAATTTTCTTGAAAATATTTAAGGCTTAAAGGGTTAATATGAATATAATGGTTTCTGGACTGTCCATAATCACCAGAAAGACGTAATTTGCAATGTGGCGTCATACCACAGCACTTCTTCACGCTGTGACGTCCCTTAGTGAGGTATTAATAATATTTAACCAATTTCAGGAAATGGAAATGCGGCTATCCAGTGTACCTCTTGACAATACGGGCACGGACTCTAAAGCAGTATTAGCAACGAATGAAGCAAGACTCAATGTGCCGTTAACTAAGAATATAAAATCATCCATCAACCCTGAGATGAACGTCATGTATGACTTCAAAGGCAAGCACCATTAATAAACAGATAGTTTTCTAACACTGCTGCAATGGAGGAATCCAGTTTATCCATCAATCAATCATATGACGTTAAAATCAACTATGTAATGCGTAGGGTGACGCCATAATCAATTATGCCATAAATGAGGCAGCTAAGTTCGTCATAAACGCTTAATTGATGATGAACTAAACCGTGTTGTACGAATTGTATGTCTTTACTATTTAATAAACATGTTGTTGAATATTTTGAAACTAATTTGACTGGCGGCTGTTGCTGCCATAGTGGCATAGACAACAACAGCACCCAGTCAAATTAGTTTCAAAATATTCAACAGCTTACCTGTATGGTTTTCTAGAAAATGATAGTCAGGAAGTTCAGGGATCGCTCGGTCCTAACACGGGCAAAGTGTGGGTGTAGCTTAGCTAAAGATGGGCGTGGCATAGCAAAAACTGGATTCCTCCATTACAGAAAACAAATGTAGTGAATTGACTTGTGACATCAACTCATATAAGTTAATGCCATTTCTGACCAAACAACCTGCTCGCAACTATAGGTCTATACTGTATACATGCTCGGTTGCCGTTAGATTAATTTTTAATACATAATTTTAACGAATTATTAGTGATCTTCCGCTTACATTTATATGTTTTTTTTATCTAGGGTTATTGAAGGCGTTAAACTATCTGATGACGAAGCCTGTCTATATGTTCCTGGTGCTGGGACTCGCAATTTCCAACTTGCACGTTGGTGGATTCTATATGTTTGTCCCCAAGTACACGGAAACACAGTTTTCTATTCCAGCTTCAATGGCAATTCTGTCTGTGGGTTAGTAATGCACGTAGGAGCGTACGTATATAATTCACATGGATAAATCTGATCTGTCACTCAAGTATATGACGTCATAATATTTTACGTCACGTGTGGGCTGGAGTCACAATCAAAATGCGCAATGAATGATGTATCAATGACTAGTTCGTCATGAAAATTGAATAGTTCGTCAAGTGTCCGAATTGTATGTCTTAGGCTACTATCTAATACACAAACTGTTGAATATATTAACACTAATTTGACTGGAAGCAACATACACCCATCCCCCTGCCAAATTAGATTCAAAATATTCAACATATCACCTGTATCTAGCTACCTTGAAACTCAGATTCTGGGAATTCATGATTCAAAGTATATCAATCGATGGCAACACGCTCAAAGGATGCTCGAAGCTTAGCTAGAAATGGATCCTCTACAACGGTACTGTGCCAACTATCATAGAGGCAGCAACGGCAACAAGTCAAACTAGTTTCAAAATATTCAACAGCTTACCTATATAGTTTTCTGAAAATCGAGGATCAGAGAGTGCAGGGATTGATTGATCTCAACACGAGCTAAGGTGGAGCTTAACTAGAGATCGGCGGTGCATAGATAAAACCTGATTCCTCCATTGTATTGTTCATGTATTCCCCAGGCATTATGAGTGGAATAGGGAATGGTGTCGCTGCACTGATTGGAGGACAGATTATCACATGGCTAAAGTTGACTGTAAGAGGCATGTTTCTGATGTTGTTGGCACTTTCTATGATCTCTCTTCTCTGTTCTGTGGCAACAATCTTCCTTGGATGCGATAGCGTCGCAATTGACGGAGTGTCCGCCACAAATAGGTATCGAGAACCAAAAGATGATATAACAGTAATACAGAGTTGTATAAAGAAGCTACTGACCCGATTTAACTCAAATTTCAACACAATAAAGTTTGTAAATAAATAAAACTAGGATTTCTATACTAAAATTAAAAAACCTAGATACAGATCAGATTAAATACTGAATCTACGGATATCTCATAAACTTCTCGTCCGAATTCTAATAAAGAAAGGATGTGATTGTACACTAGTACACTAGTATCCACAAACGTCACAAAAACTGGGGGTGGGCGGGTGTGTGGGGCGACGAAGCTCTGCAATCTCTGACTCCTCTTGTTGCTTATGCTACATATACAGAGAAATCTACATTACATTTGGTGTGGTTGTTGTGAGAGGTTTTAAATCAACCGTTTTGCTATGTAGGATAGATTGGATGGGCCATGCACATGCTAGGGTCAGGTGTATCATTTCTAATTTCTGTTTATGTTCATTGTCTAGTGATCTGCCAACGCTGATGCCATGTAGTGCAGCGTGTCAGTGCGATTTGAGCGTCTACGAGCCTGTATGTGATAATGGATTGACATATTTCTCACCGTGTCATGCTGGTTGCGTGGCTCATAATATCACAGAAGAAGGTCGGAATAGCGTATGTATAAGGAATACCCTGTGAATAATTATAGTGAATGGGTCATAAACGTTACTACGTCGAAGGCTCTTGTAGCAAGAGTGGAGATGTCGTGTAGTCACAGGCCTTTGAATTTTCGTCCATCCATCCCTCTACCACATATCCCCCCTATTATATATAATATACATAAGGTATGAAACATTCATCTGTGGGCACCATTGTCAGAAAGCTGATTGGTTGGTTTGTTGTCAAAATCCGGTGACATCACGGTTCTGACTATAAACCAACCAATCAGATTTCTGACAATGGTGCTCACAGATGAAGGTTTCATACCTTGTGTATATTATATATAGTAGGGGGGATATGTGGTAGAGGGATGGATGGACGAAAATTCAAAGGCCTGTGGTGTAGTGTATAGTACTCTGACACTGTGTGCTGTGGCAGTACAGGATATGACAGGTAAATGATTTGGTATGCCATAATGTGTTAAGTAATTGGGGTGCGACCCGATATCCCGTAGGTCTAGGTGGGTTTAGGGCCCCACAAAAATTATAAAATCTAGGTGCTCTCAAATGGCATCTCATGCGTTTCCAGAGGTAAATCTAATCTTTTTAATTTAAAAAAATTGAGACTGGGACCTGGGGCTGGGGCATAGTAGCTATAATAGCCCAAATGTTTTGAGAAAATAAGAGTCCTATTCTGTTCATTACAGTTATCTTCGCATCCTCACTTAGCTAAGTTACTGGAAAATATAGATGTTATAAGACTGGGAAATGTTGTCCATGGATGCTATGCATGCAATGTAACACATTCTTGCAGTGGAGCTGATGGAGGGTTATGTGAATCACGAACCAGCCAATTATAGATAAATAACGAACTTGGCTTTATCTTTGTTCAAATGGGAACATGATAAGTTGCAACTGTGTCTCCCATACACATAAAGATACAATACAATAAATACATCAAGGTGGCGGATTGTAATAATAATAAATTACATGTTTAGCCCTTCAACAATCAAGCCAATCAAAAACAGCTGCTGCAATGGTCTTGAAAACGTCCATTCGCAGACCATGACAAGGCCATTTCCGAAAATTCACCGCTGGAATGACTGGCTCGATAACGGAGCCAGTCCTTTCAGTGGTAAACCGTAAAATAATGATCCCCACTCTGTCCACAAATGGGCTATGAGAGAATTGATACGATCTTAAGCATATTTCAGTGCTAAAGGGTTAAAGATAAATGGAAGAACTATTTATAGGAAGATAACCTCATTTTATACAAGCTGTTCAGAATATATCCAACATTAAACTACGAATGGTATTTTAAACATATTCTGCTACCTCGTTCCCTGGGTGGCTAGAGATTAAAAGACAAAAAGGAACACAATCTGTCACTCAAACATCAATACTGGCATTATGATCAAAATACGTAGATTAATTGTTAACTGACGCCAAAATCATATGACGTATGTCCGATACAACAAATGCCAGACGATAGGCGTCTGTTTGAATTGTGTGTCGGTGCTGAATTTATAATTTATAATTTAATAAATAGATTGTTGAATTATTTTAAAACTATTTGAAATATAGATGTTGCTACTATAAGCAAAGTATCAAAATGTCAACCACTGGCTAATATAATTCCCATAAGATCCGGATTCCGAGAGTGTAGTAGTCGCTTCGAACACACGCGCAGAGTGGGTGAGGCTTGGCTAGAAATGTGCGTGATAATGCATACTGTAGCGCGGACCGACCGATCAGGTACCAGCACGTCTGGGTGCAGTACGACCAGTTCGGGTACGTTCCGAGCACACACCCCCCCCCACCCGTAGGATACTAAGCGTGTATAAAGCCATATATGAGAGGTTCTTAAAGCGAGATCGCCTAGTGCGCATGCGCGAACGCGCTTTAGCGTTGGAGAGAAATAGCATCTTATTGTGTGCCGAGTTGGTACACGTAAGCACTTTAATTTACAGGTTCCTTGTCGTTGTTGGCTTCGATCATGACCAGAATGAAGCGAGGATTCCAAATCTCTACTATTTTTAAATCAGTCCAGTATTGGCTGAGTTATAGCTAATTGAGCCAGCAAATTCCTTTCACAATATATAAAACCAACATATTGAACCCGATAGGTTCAGCGCATGCATACTCTCAGTGCATGGGTACAAAAGCGTGTCGCGCGACCCGCTTCCCTGCCTCTAAAGCTCGCTAGCTGATTGGCTGTGGCGCTGGAGAATTAGATTGAGAGCAGTCAGGGGGTGGTGAGGTGCCTGGTATGAGTGTGTAGCGCGGATCGGCCGGACGGGTACAGACCATCCCAGCTCAGCTGGGTACAGGACGACCGCTTCGGGTACGTTCCAAGCACAGCACCTGAGTAGGATAGTATGCGTGTATAAAGCCATATGAGAGAGGTTTCTGTGAAACGTCTAAGTCCGTGAGATAGCGTAGCGAGCGTGCACGCACGTCAGAGCTTCCCTGACAACACGTGTCAGCGTTGAGAGAGAATGCATACTAGAGTGTACCATGTTGGTGCAGGTAATTTCTTTACGTTCGACTAACAGGATCGGAATGAGACGAGGATTCTAAAACTATTTACCTTTTAAAAATCGGACCAGAAATGGCCGAGTTATCCTAATTTAGCTCGTTAAAATTATTTTCAAAATATTACAAGGACGTCGTAAAAACGTGTATGTAGTAGTGAATGGGGATGATGTCTATCACGTGATAGCGTCCTCACCCTTCCTATCTGCACGCTGATTGGCTACAGATCGCCAGCTGATTTGCTGGCGGTCCTGCCTATGACGTTACGAGTAGTAGTATAAAAGGAGCGCAAAACCTAGAATCGAGACCACACTTCGTCGAGAGAGAGAGAGAGAGAGAGAGAGAGAGAGAGAGAGAGAGAGAGAGAGAGAGAGAGAGAGAGAGAGAGAGAGAGAGCAAGTGGCAGGTTGTGTGGCCAAAGCAGTGCAAGACGTGGGCAACTGCTTATACTGTGGATGGCCATACGGAGGCAACTAATTGAATAGAAGAGTCCCTCACTTCCAACATTTCAGAGGAGCCTTCCTGCGGATGGGCCTCATGGCCCCGATGTAACTCTTCCAGTATGTAGAATGAGTGGTGAATCTTGGTGGGCAACTCATCAGATCTGTTGAACCACGCTGAAAAGTGGCAGTCAAACTTCCGTGCAGCATGTCGTGTATTAATTAACCTTTAGGCCTCAGTCTGGTGGGACTCTGCATGGTATGACGCAAGAGCTATGCAGTGTACCATGAATGGTGTACCCAGGAATGTACATGCATTGTATAATTACAACATTCTACTGTAGCCCTCTATGTTATGGGCAACTTTCAAACTTCCAATACAGTACGGAACCTTCCAACATTCTGCTTAATGTATTTGTATAAGCCATTATGACTATCTAGTGGACATCTGTAACTACAGCCGGTCTTCTTCACCATCTTTGAGAGTGAGCCACATCAACAGTTCGCCTGCGGAGATTTCCCAGCAACTCCAAAATCGTGCCATCTTGCGTTCCTCATCTGTGATTTGTGAACTTTTCCCGTACCAATGACTAATAGGTACTCATTTAGCTATATTTGTGTATTATTGTATTTATTCATTTCTTTACAGGTACTGATGACTAATAGGTACCGACCGGTCCTCTGAGACAGCATTTTAAAATTTATATCTTTAATGTAAATATTATCCTTATTTTTGTGCTTATGACTAACAAGCACCGCAAGGTCCTATGACCTAGTTTATTGTCAATAGTGTGGGATAGTTAGTTTATATATATATGGCAGCAGCCATCCTAGTTACTTGTTTTGTTTATTTGATATAAAATACTGGGATCACAGTACGCTAGGCTATACTATACAGCAACAATAAATCTGCATAACTCCCCCCCCCCCCGCCATCAATTTTACACTGAGGTCACTGTCCATGTTCTCATTGCGTGAACCTGACATGTGATCGACTAAACCTGGCTATTCTAGCTCGATAGGATAGGTTTAAAAGTAATTTGGGACAACCGCTCCTTATGAGTCATTTGTGTAAGCCTCTTTTCCTGATGTAGTGGATATGTAACACAGCACACCGGCTAGATTGTGTAAAACTGGCCATTTACCTTAGGGCCTCTTATTGGTGATAATGAGTGGTTGTCTCTTTCTACGCTCTTCCAGCCGCAAGGCTTATTAATTGCCTGGAACTCCCATCGCCATGTTGGCATGATCCGACTTGGGAAACTATTGGGGTTTCCAACCGGTGAAGACCAAAGTGTCGATTTCGCATACACCTCATCTGTATCTTCGGATACCAGTTAGCATAGATACACCCGCCAAGGTACGAATCATTGCAAAAATATATTTATTTTAACCAGCTAGCAGTGCATCTCTGGCCATCCTGAAACCTAACCCTAACAACAGGTAAGTGTTAGTCCCCAGAGCTGGATCTCATATGGTCCGCCACCGACACACTGGGTGATGGATAGGACCCAGATCTCCATTTAACTCCGTACAGTGACTGGGTGCGGTCTTGGAACCCACCACGCCCTCACGGGAAGGTCACTGGAGATGGATATCTGCCTCTCACTCCCCACCATAAACTTGTATACGCTTTTCAAATTGCTTGTGTAATATTGACTTGTCCTAGTGATGTTGTATGTGATTGTGGTGTGATATGTAACCGGATTGTTATGTGATTCTGAAGCTGTCACTCCATAACATGTCCACTCGCTGCCTTTCTGAGGGAGATGCTCTGGAAGGTGACCTTAGGGAAACCGAGCATCTTCGCCAGTCAGGCTCATGTATCAAAGATAGGTAGAAATTCCTGCCACTGGCGGCCAAAGCATGGCAATAAATCTAACAACTAACTGGTAGTTTAGGATTTAGCAAAAGGACCACATAAATAAAAGTGGCAACTACCAATACAGTATCATGGACCTACATAAGATGACAGTGTTGAATTCTACGGAAATCATCCACTCCATCTTCACGTAATACAGCATGCATCACGTTAATTATAATTTCACAAGGTTGACTCACCCTAGACCTAGCTTAGGTTTGAACAAGAGAGTGATCCTTTTTGCCAGCTCCCTTCCTTTGCTTCAGCGTTGAAGGCATTTTCCTGTGATGGAGGCTCGCGTGAGGCACTTTCCTCTCACAACAATAATAATTATCTCACGGACTTAGACGTTTCACAGAAACCTCTCTCATATGGCTTTATACACGCATACTATCCTACTCAGGTGCTGTGCTTGGAACGTACCCGAAGCGGTCGTCCTGTACCCAGCTGAGCTGGGATGGTCTGTACCTGTCCGGCCGATCCGCGCTACACACTCATACCAGGCACCTCACCACCCCCTGACTGCTCTCAATCTAATTCTCCAGCGCCACAGCCAATCAGCTAGCGAGCTTTAGAGGCAGGGAAGCGGGTCGCGCGACATGCTTTTGTACCCATGCACTGAGAGTATGCATGCGCTGAACCTATCGGGTTCAATATGTTGGTTTTATATTAAACTTTATAAGTGGCCTCGTTAGTACGCTCCCTTGAAGGGATACCTCATGGATATATAAGGATCGGTGAGGTACCTCTGACGAATCCACATTAGCAAGACACCAACTTAGTTCTATGTACTGTACATTTTCTCTCTCGGGCTAACAAACGAGTACCATTGTTTGTATAGTTTATTTTTAATTATCATGTCTAGACTCCTAAATTGAGCTATGGACCATCATACCGGTGACACTAATAGTTTTAATGAGATGGTGAGGTTCAATCTCGGCGGCAATGGTCGCATAGCCCCACTGGAACATTATCAGTCCACCGGCTCTAGAAGTCGGTCGTTGTACTTTTCGGAGAGTCGCGATATGAGATTCGTAACCCTGAGAACCACAGCTAACCAGTCCTCCCACACATCTTGTACATGCGGTGCAACGGAGTGAAGCAGCAGGATGGACCAGCACATACCCCTGCGAGCTACAAGTGGCACCCGATGTGGGGCTCAAATGACAAGCGAACTCACGCCTACCCTCAACACACACACACGCGTTTCAGTCTCCTTCATTCGGCGATCAGCACGCCTTGGATATGGAAGTAGCATCATATGACGGGAGAACTGCATGCGTGCTCACCGACTATGCCAGAAATTTCTCTGGTGCAGAACTACCAGCACTGAATCAACACGAGTATTTGCTGATCAGCAAGGGGACCTTCCACAATGCCTGACAGGCGGGTACTCAATACATCACATTGTCGGATATCCGCGATAGGCACCCAACACTTTTGCTGGATCACAGTCGACCACGACAAAGACCCCTATGGGGGCACACCAATTCTTCACGACCATTACGTTCACCCATATCATCAGAAGGTGACCAATGGCCTGCCCCTCATGCACCGTGTCCCACATCTCCTCCTATCAGAACATCGTCGCCGGATTATCCATCTGTACCACAATACGAACTGTGGGATGTGGAACATCCATTTCAATATTATACCAGAAGGAACACATCATCACACAGCACACACCACCCCCGTCAATCTCCTGGACCACCTCCATATGAAGAACGCCTGTCACAGTGACCTATGGAACTTCTGCATCACATACACGGAATGTCTCCACCAGCCTATAAACCAACACCTGTCTATAGACCCGCATCAGGGTGGTATTCGGCAAAACCCATGTATCGCACACATCATCATCAGGAATCACCTTCGCGGATGCGGTAACAACAACGCCCCCGGATGCGGAAACCAGCACAACAACAACAATAGATAAAACATGCATGATAGGTTGGAAGAGATAACCAAACAGATCTCCGCACTCACTAATTTAGTCACCACGCTCAGCACAACCGTCGCCACACAGTCGACTACACGACCAGCTTCAAGTAAGGTAACACACACACAGCTGCCAAACACATGTTATGGATGTGGTCAGCTGGGCCACTGGGAGGAACGATTCCCAAATCGGCCTCCTCTACAACTCCAACAGCTGGCCGATGTACACCACAGCCTGAGTACTCGTTAAACTGGAACTGACATCTCATAAACCTTGTTTCCTATGTAAAATGGCAGTGGTTCGTTGTAGTACCGCCACTGATACAACGTTTATACAAGCACCATGACCCGCCGGCAAAGCAATTAACACCTGGTGCTCCTTGGTGGTATGAAACTCACAGGTCCTAACAGCATCACCACCACGTCTAGCAGTAGTATCATGGATCTGCAAGAAGAAACATCATCCAAAGAGCAGCAAACCACAGAGCCGCCACTGCTTCTTTTGTGCATCCACTAAACATCCCAAGATGCATTGTCAGAAGTGGCTAAGACAGCTGGCCCTTATCTGCGATCGCACCAGTCCTGTCCAGACTGCTGTCTAAACTAATTCACCATACAACACACCAGCAGCATCAACAACACCACCCTTGCTACCCCCAGCTCCATCATCGCCTAAGCAATCACAGCAGCGGCGATGATGAGTTGGTCCCTTCCTTACTCAGCTACCAATTGCACTCATGGAAGCTATCCAAAAACAAATGGCCTACATACAGGATGATACTGCACCAAAAGAAATCCCTCAGGCAGTATCATTGGAAACTCTTCCACAAGCACACCGCAAAGTAATATTCAAGTGTGCTTGCCTGTTGAGTGGCATCTCGACCAGTGCCACGATAGACACTGGAGCTTCCATCACCGGTTTTAAGAGCATGTATGAGAGCATCCCACCTCATTAAAAGCCACCCCTTAGGCCAACAAACATATTTTTACAAACAGCTACCAAAGCTGATGTTCCTGTGGCTGGTACGGTAAACCTCGTGATACAGATAGAGGAAATGCAATTCATACAGTGAGTTGCAATTGTCTCTATTGAAAACGATGCCCTGCTAGGTTCTGACTTCCTCAGTGCCAGCGAAGCCATCATACATTGCAGACAACAGGAATTAGACACACACGGCCGCTGCATACTCCTTGGACTGGAATCATCACTGTATGACACTTGTGCAGTGATTTTGGCATCTACGGCCACAGTTGAGCCAGGAGAAGAGGAAATATTATGGGCCACCACACCACAGTTAGGAAGCAACACACACACAGCCATGCTGGAGCCCGACCCCGATTGCATGATTGCCTCACAATGCACAAGTCTCCGGATTATCGTGGACACCACCAACAAGGATCATACACCATTTAGGGTATTCAATGGTACAGCAGACCCAATAACACTAGTACCGAGAGTTCGTTGTGGCCATCTGGTGGATGTAATATTACTGGAGACACCCCCTACCGCACGTACACCGGCAACAACTTCTGGGGATGATTTACCAGAACACCTGCATGACATTTATTTGTGCACCACAGTTGGTTTAACTTACTCTCACAAACGTGACGTACGACGTATATTCTATAAGTATTGCGGAAGTTTTTCAGCCGGAGACATGGATCTGGGAGAAACTCACCTCATGCGACACTCCATCAACACCAGAAATAATCGACCAGTTCGACAACCTGTATGACGTCTTCCCATTCACAAAGAAGTGGAAGCACATCAACAAGTGAACGACATGTTGTGGACAGGCATCAGAGAGCCCTCGGCATTCCCCCTGGGCCAGTCCCATTGTACTAGCAGGCAAGAAGGACGGATCTTTGCAGTTTTGCATCGACTACCACCGATCGCAGCGTCAAGGACGCATATCTGCTACCGCGGATTGATCAGGTCTTAGATTCCTTGTCCAGAGCCAAGTTGTTATGTACATTTGACTTAGCTAGTGGGTATTGGCAGGTAGCCATGGATGAGGCTGACCAGGAGAAGACCGCATTTGTATGCAGAGACGGTCTTTTCCAATTCCGCAAGATTCCCTACAGCTTGTGCAATGCTCCGGGAACGTTTGAATGTCTCATTGAGCAGATACTCACTACCCTACAATGGGAGATCTGCCTTTGTTACATCGACAATGTAATCGTCTTTGGCTCTTCGTTTGAGCGGACCCTGTCCAATTTGGACATGGTTCTGATGCAGTTTCACGCCGCAAACCTCAAGCTCAAACCCAAGAAGTGTCATCTTTTCAGACAGAACATTGAGTTCCTGGGACACATCATATCCGCTGAGGGAGTAGCTACTCATCCCTCAAAACCAAAACAGTAGCGGAGTGGCAAACCCCCACTTCAATCACCGACACCCGGAGTTTCATTGGTCTCTGCCCGTACTATTGTCAATACAGCCACCACTTTAGTAAAAGCGAAGTGATGGGATGGTAGAGAGGTTCAACCAAACCCTGGCCGAGATGTTGACACCTTGATTGTTGTGTTTGGGATTTATGACTCCCATACGTGCTCATGGCATACTGCACTTCGACACATTCCAGCACGGGTTATACCCTGCTCAGTTTATGTTAGGCAGTGAATTAGCCTTACCCCTGGTTCTGGCCATGCCCAGGATTCCAGGAGAGAAAAATTCACCATCTCTCTACATAGAGCTCATGCGGCAATGGATAGAACAGACCCATGAGCTAGTAAGAGACACATTATCCACTGCACACTGGCGTCAGAAAACGTGGCATGATCGGCGAGTGCATGGAGACCCGTATGAGGCGGAAAAAATAGTTTGGGTTCATGATTCACGACGTTCTGCAAATGTGCCGAGTAAACTGAGTTACCAGTGGAAAGGCCCCTATGTGGTAGTAGGTAAGAAGTCGGACATGACCTACTGGATCCGTGCCTCAGATGGCATGACCTCAGTCATCCACTTCGATTGACCTAAACCTTGTGTTAGTGACGACCCAGTATCAGAGCTCGGACTGGGCATTCAATGTAACACTGGTACCCAGACAGATGGCTCTACGGAGCCATTTATTCCTGACATTAGTCCAGAGCACCGCGGTGCCAGTTCAACCACTCTCCTACCAAGCCAGTTATCCGGAAAACATATGACTAATGCTGAGGACGATGACGAGATATATACTTGCCCTTTCCCTCCTCAAAGCGGGTCTACACGATCTGGGAAGTCGTATCTGAAGATTTTCTCGTTTGTGCTGTCCAAATATTAATTATTGTATGTATTTAATTGTGCCCTGCCATAAATGGAGCTGTTGGACCATCACACCAGTGACACCAACAACAAGGATGAGAACGTGAGGTTCAACTTCCGCGGCGATGGTCACATTGCCCCACTGGAACGTGAATGTTCCACCAGCTCTAGAAGTCAGTCTTTGTATAATCTGGCAGCGCACAACACTGGATCCGCGACCCTGAGATCCGCAGCTAACCAGCAGCCTCATCCCAACGTATCATGCACTGGTGGTACTGGGGAACGAGAGTATCCGGCGGACCAGCACACACGCCCGGATGCTACAATACCTGTAGCTAGAAATTATACCTTTATTCGAGGTTTCAGGAACAAGATTGCAAATGATCAACATTGTTTAACATTCTGAATCTTTCATTGAGATACCTGGTTAAACATTTAGCATACTCGGGGTAGGAGGGGCTGGGGGAACCTCCATCTGACCAGGTTTAAATAAACCATGTTTAAACAAAAAGTACTTCCGAAAACATTCCCTGTTGGTGCATCTTACGGTGCCAGTCCTGACATGATATTGGTCCAGTACCGGTCCTGTAACCCGCGCCACTAGGGTTGTCTATGAAATTTGGGTATAATATAGTTCACTACCTGATCAAATGGAAGCATGCCAAAACAGCCCCACAATCGTGCACACACACACGCACGCACGCACGCACGCACGCACGCACGTACGCACGCACGCACACACACAATGAGTCATGCGGCAAGGTTCAACAGTATCAAAGAAATATGTCGCCTCTGCTCCTCGAGCAGAAGGAGTGGTGGGGGAGAAAAAGGTAAGAGGGACAGAAAGCGAGAGGTTGTGGAAGGCGTGTCATGTCTCATATGTATTGGCATGCAAGTGCTGGGATTAAGAGGCTCTGTTGGAGATCCAGGTGTGCAAGTTGGGCTCTTTTGGCGTTAAAGAGAGGACAGGAGAAGAGGAACTGTTCGGCTGATTCATCAGGGTGGCCACATTGGCACTTGGCTGTGTCAGAGAGGTGGTTGATGAACAGGTCTCTGTTCAGACTGTTACAACCTGTACGGAGTTAACACAGGTTTATGTTGCTGGTCTGGTACCAGCAGAGAACCACAAAGGTGGTGGACATGCATGACACATCGTTTTAAGTTTGCTTTTTAATTCACTTAGAGAAGCTGATGAAGTTATAGGGGTGGGAAGAGTGTTCCAGGTACGAACGGTTGCTGGAAAAAAGGAGGTTCGACGGAGTTCAGTACGGCAATGGAGAGGTGTTAGTGTGTTGCCACGCCGTATGCTATAAGGTTTCTGTTTTGAGAGAGCTATGGGAGATGGTCTGGCAGAGTAGCAGGAGTCATACCATTAATGATCTTGTATAATGTTATTAGCCTATGCATTTCGTGTCTGCAAGAAACTGGTTCAAATCCTGTTTCGACATACAAGTCGTCGGCGCTCACACTACGATTGATGCCAGTTATCGCTCTAAAGGCATCTTTTGTATATTTTCTAGTCTGTGCACTAGGTAGTCAGGTATGACGTCCCAGATTAAATCAGCGTATTCCAGTGGTGGCCTAATAAAACTATTATACATGATTTCCAGGCCTTTCCGATCTAGAACGTATATAAGGCCTTTAAGTAGGAACCGTTTTTTTGTTGGGCGTTTGATATTAGTACGTGGTTAAGACAGTTCCCTTTGTTGTTAAATGTAATGCCAATATGCGTGTGATGATTGATGTGGGAGAATTTGATAATTTTCAAATTTAATAGGAAAGACTGTGGGGTTATTGCGCATGGAAATGAAAAGGAATGTGGTCTTGGAGGCGTTAAAGTCGAGAAGCCATGTGAGTTCCCACTGTGTTATGGATTGAAGGTCAATCACTGTTGCGTGTGCTGTTAGGTTGTCTGGTGATACATAAAGGCATGTGTCGTCAGCAAAAGGTCTTATGTTGTTTAGGATGTTGCTTGGTAGGTCGTTTATAAAGATTAAAAATAATAGTGTACCAAGAACTGACCATTGGGGCACTCCAGCATTTAGACTTAGTAGGGTAGATTCGCGCCTATTTATAACCACTTATAACCACTCGCTGGTGACGATCGTTAAATAACTCTCAAACCATTCTAGCAGGCGTTCGTCAAGGTTTGAAAAAATTTTAAGCAAGCGACTGTGCCGCACTCGATTGAAGGCTTTGGGGATAAAAAAAAAAAGGAATACGACCTCTTTTTGGCTGTCGAGAGCAAGCATTAGTTCGTTATAAATGTCTAGAAGTTGGTTGATTGTAGATTTAAATGGAGGAAATCCCGACTGATTGGGTGTGATATCGTTTCTGGTGTAGTTGTAAACATATTAGAAGACAGTTTTCTCCATAACCGTGCTTAAGTTGCTTAGGAGTGACATTGGACGGTGATTTGAGCTAAGACTTTTCTCACCCTTTTTAAAGATTGGTGTTATGTTGGCAATTTTCCAAGAAGTGTTAATAATGTTTGAAAAGCTGAGCTAGGATTGGGCTTGTACTTCTTTGCCCTCAGATAACTTAGACAATCGGGGCTGACAGCCTTGGAAGTGTCTAAATTTGAAAGAACGTCTAGGACGTCCCTGTTTGTTATGGAGATAAGACTTAGGGAATTATTAGTGTAAAGCTGATAGTGGAGGTAATGCTGCATTTGAGTCGTCAATTGTTGCGATTTATAAAAACAGTGACTGAGGAGCCATGTCTTCTCAGAGGGAGCGTAGACAAAAGAGCCATCTTGACACATGGGGTGGTTTTTACGTTGAAATTGAAATTAGAATCGTGAAGGAAGGATTTGTGCCAGTTTCTCCACTTTTGATTTTATCTGCCAGTTTGGTTCTGAACTATTGTTTAGCTGTTCTGACTATTTTGTTTGGGATTGAGGTCTTGGCTGCCTTGCCAATATGTGATGGCATTGTCTTCAGATAGAGTATCCCAGAAGGCATCAAGTAGGTAGGCCCTGAACTTTCCCCAGTTCGCTTTGGCATAATCCCAGATGTGGCGCGTGTAAGTATGGTGTTTTAATAAATGATATACAGGAAGTTGGTATTAGTACACAACACCGAACTGTAATCACTACAAAACGGTGCCAGTACACAACTCCCTTTCGCGACTCGGGCGTTGTTGATAATAATTCGGTTTAATAGGGAATTAGTGGATGGTGGAACTGCTGTGGGTTTTGTCTCTGGTGCTTTTGCACAAGATTCATAAGGTACGCACTGATTTCCTTAAAAAAAGAGAAAAAAGGAGTTGGTTCGGTTATCAGTTGACGGAAGCCGAATGTGGTAATGATGTCGTGTAAGTGGTGTTTGCGTGTGTTTGACACACACACAATGACGCTATAGTTGAGATCGCCAAGTAGGATAAGATTTATGTGTGGATTTAGGTCACAGACGTTATCAATGCGTTCCCATTTATAGAAAGTGGTGTTAGGCGGGCAGTCGGGAGGCAGCAATGGTATCTGATATATAAATAAAGACCCCTCCCCACGCCTTGTCGCGGTACCGGCTTCAATTCAGTTCAATTCAATTTATTTACACCCAGACTTGGTCCAAGTATATGGGGAAACACTATATATATAAGTAGTAGTAGTAGTAGTAGTAGTAGTAGTAGTAGTAGTAGTAGTAGTAGTAGTAGTAGTAGTAGTAGTAGTAGTAGTAGTAGTAGTGGTAGTAGTAGTACATGACCAGCAGTTTTTGTGAAGTGACAATCAAACAATCCAATGGCCGCATGATAACTTGCTAAATCATTACCCATAGTCTGTTGAACTTGAATATGCATATAACAATATTCGCGACATCAATGCAGCCTTATGACAGAAATGTAATAAGGTTGCAATGGACCTTTCCAAGTTTATCCATCTATTATATTACGTCATATGACATCATAATCGACTAAGTAATCATGACATCATAAATGGTTCTATTTGGCCCGTCTTTAACTCTTAATAGTCCGACATGTTGGATGAATTGTATGTTTCTACTATTTAATAAACACGCTGTAGGCCATAGGCAACAACAGCGCCCAGTCAAATTAGTCCAACATATTCAACAGCTTACCCGTATAGTTTTCTGGAAATTGATAGTCAGAGAGTTCAGGGATCGATCGATCACAACACGAGCGAGGTGTGGGATTAGCTTAGCATAACTAAAACTGGAAAGATCTATTGACTTAAATTTCAATTTAAATAAGTGAAACATGTAAGATAATATCTTCAAAAAATGTAGGTCATTATGACCACTTTGAAAGTGCAAAACGAAAACCCGCCGACGATTTGTATAAACAGATATCGGGTACCCATTATGTCAAAGGTCCTCCTCACGAAATCCTGCTGTATGTTGTCAGTAACCTAAAGGTTCATATCAACCAAGTAAATGTACCCTACTAGAACGAAGGTGGGAAGGAGGGACAGATGGAGAGAGAGAGAGAGAGAGAGAGAGAGAGAGAGAGTGAGTGAGTGAGTGAGTGAGTGAGTGAGTGAGTGAGTGAGTGAGGGAGGGAGGGAGGGAGGGAGGGAGGGAGGGAGGGAGGGAGAGCGAGAGAGAGAGAGAGAGAGAGAGAGAGAGAGAGAGAGAGAGCGCTTCACCGCCGAGCATTTCTGTCTATTCTTATTGTGACGTCAGCCTACACGTTACGTATTTGATTATGATGTCATATACTTGATTGCCAGATCGGACTTATCCATTGCCATATACGGTCAACTGTATTTGAATAATCTTATATTCACACTCAGGGATTGTGGGTGGCATTGACTTAGAGGGAGAACCTGATATATAGGCGTACTTTGGCACTGGGTAGTCAATAACATGGTGATGGTGATGAATGACACGGATAATTAATGTACTGATATAATACTATAAGGAAGCACATATATACTTCAAAGGAAGTTAATCGAAAACAAACTGAAATTTAAATTTAAAATGGGTTTCAGGGAAAAGCAAGGCGGTACAGTGCATGACTGCACACGGTGTGGAACAAATTTAACACTGATAAAATGCTGATAAAATACTAATTATGACATTTAATGTAACGATTGTTTCCATCTACGGCTATAAAATCATTGATTTGAAGGAGTATAATTTTAGATGATTTATATCGATTCACATGTATTTAAGGTAAATGACAATAATCTGCTTAAAGCTTGAACATGAAGTCAAATTCCATCAACTGTCACATATTATGTATTTCAAAATAAAGAGATACATTTCTAGCTATACCCGGCCCATTTCTAGCTATGTCCCGCCCATTTCTAGTTATGTCCCACCCATTTCTAGCTATGTCTCGGCCATTTCTAGCTATATCCCTCCCATTTCTAGTGTGTTGGAATCGATTTAATGTAATTATAGTGCTAAGCTATTGAATATTTTGAAACAATTTGACTGCCCATGGCAGCAGCAGCCCCCAGTCGAAGTAATTTCGAAATATTCAACATAATGTTTATTAATATTACGGTTTTAATTCATTGAAGACATACACTTCATACAATTTTGTGATTGACTTTTCGATCTTCGTGACGGAGGTACAACATGATATGGTTTGATTATGCCATCAGATACATGAATAACAGATTGGTCACCTATATTGCACCGTAACCATGATTGCTCTTCACAATAAAAGGATCCATTTCTAGCTATGCCCCGCCCATGTCTAGCTATAGGCCTCTAACACGCCCATTTCTGGCTCTACCCCGCCCATTTCTAGCTATTCCCCGCCCATTTCTAGCGTGTTGGGATCGATTTTAACTTTTGAAATATTAATTCCCAGCAATTAAAGTTCAAGTTACCTATACTGGGTAGCGCAACAGAGATGGTCTATGTTCGAATTGTAGAAAATACGCCATCATCGTCGTCGTCGTCGTCGTCGTCATACTCGTCCCACATTCTGCTATCATAGTTCTTTCCTTTTATTCACTCTTTTTCAGATGTTCCTAACCTGCATGTGTACTGAGACTGGTACGGCACTAAAGGGCGCCTGCACTGATGATTGCAATATGCTCATTCCATTCATGTTTACTG
>JAVVLW010001824.1:0-11000 GCA_034401795.1 Chaetoderma sp. LZ-2023a
TGCCTTTGAACTGCAACTACACCTAGCGTTTTGATTGGATCACTACAGTACTTGGGTAGGATGCTACCATTTGTGTCCCTTGTGTCTACACGTACAGTTTTTATCGAAGCAGCACCATATTTGACTAAGATGTTACACGTGAAGGTCAATACTACCACGACACGTAGGGATCAAATGTACCAGCTTTCGTTCTTGGTATAAATGAACTCCTTTTGGACAGATAAGGTCAATACGCCGTTCTCACATTGACGTCAGTACGCCGGGATTTCCCTAAATCAACGCTCGGAGCAAAACTGCTGGCTGGTATAGCCGCCAACAAGCCGCTGACCCGCATTTAGTTATTTTTGCACTAAAATACACCGCAATCTAAACCGTTCCTATGATAAACTAAAATCATTATATTATTTAAATCAGATAGGAAAGCGCATTCAATTGCCTAAACATTAATGCAGTATTTTCTTTTATTTTAAAGTTATTTGCGTATATAAAATATATAAGACTTAGATTCATTAAATCAAGTGGACAATAGGGGATATTTTAAAATTGCAATCAATTGTATTAAATTTTACAAAACTATAAAAACTAATACAGAAATGCATAGACAATTGACTTAGGTTTCCAATGATGTATGACTTCAATAGTATTATGAACATAGGTTTTTATTATATGCACTGCTTAAAATACACTGTATCTGATTCCCATAGTAAAGCAATGCAGTTTGCGCGTCAGCGATCGCGGTTACCAGCCGGAAGTGGTATGCCCGATGCATTCCGGGAAGGTATTTCCCCAAAATACGCTAATGTGGGAATGGTCTATAGGCATACATTACAAGATACCCCTGGTTACCACATATTCTCAAGCTTACACCTCTACGGGGTACACTGATTCAAAATGGCGTCAAAGTGATCAGTTTCGCTTTTGCAGAAATGCAACTATATACAGCTAACAGTCTTCGCTTTACTACATAGAACGCAGATTTACAGTTACTTCCGTAAATGTGTTCTAGTTTTATTTCAAACAGTTATTTTTCAGGATGAGATAAATCAGTCATTCGGCACATCTGGCTGGCTTTCCTTGGTAAGCATCTTATATATGGTTTTATCTTAACGGCCAGATATGAAAACTTAACAGACACTTAAGATGATCCTGTAAATCATAAAAATAATGATATCCTCTAGCCGTCTTTGTAACTATCGCTGTCATTGTTATCGTCGTCGGCGGCGACTAAATCGTCGTCGTAGGCGGCGGCTGCATCGCCGTCGTTGTCCGCATCGTCGTTGTCATCGTCATAGTAGCAGTAGCAGTAGCAGTAGCAGTAGCAGTAGCAGTAGCAGTAGCAGTAGCAGTAGCAGTAGCAGCAGCAGCAGCAGCAGTAATAGTAATAGTAATAGTAATAGTAATAGTAATAGTAGTAGTAGTAGTAGTAGTAGTAGTAGTAGTAGTAGTAGTAGTAGTAGTAGTAGTAGTAGTAGTAGTAGTAGTAGTAGTAGTAGTAGTAGTAGTAGTAGTAGTAGTAGTAGTAGTAGTAGTAGTAGTAGTAGTAGTAGTAGTAGTCGAAGTGAACGCACGCGTTTATTTAGCTCTGCAATTGCTGCCCGAATTTGCTAGTTTCTAGCGCGATTTTGTAGATAAATTTTATACATATATTTCGTATTAGTATTTCCTTTCAAACTTTATATTTAATTTGTAAATTCTTGTCTTGGTTGGAGCGCATTTTGTGTCTCCATTTTCTCAAGGCATTCCTCTTAGCTGGCGGTTTCCGCCATTTAATAGGGCTCCTCTTACTGTGGTCAATGCAATACATTTCTCGCTGCGCCAGTCTGCTATTTCTATAGTTCGTAGGCTAGCGCATTATATTTGGCAAGATCGCTTGAGTGAGTGGATTTAATTCCTTTGTCATTTGTAAGCACAAGCCTAGTTCTTTAACTATATAAATCCTTATAGTCAGTTGGCTGTCCCCGGTCAACTCGAACAGACTAACAAATATATGACTTGACTATTTAATCATATATTTGTTAGCATACTTTAATCGGCTAGGTGTTAGTGAACCACTTAGAAAGTGGTTCAAACTAACAAGTATACGACTGTACTCTCTATTCGTATACTTGTTGGTAGACGTCAGGGTTTCAAAAGGGGACACTATTTATTTAGTGTTTAGCTCTTTCCCCGACGTCTTGGTGTTATATATTTGTATTATATATTGTAGTAGTATGGGGTACTGCTTTTTATAAAACACCATGGCCACCTCATATAAGCGTACCCTGAGTCTTAAAATCACGACAAAGGCGTGGGGTGTTTCGGCAATTGAGGTGTATCATGGGTTGAAGGATGTAGTTGGGGCAGGGCCACGGGTCCTTCAAGGTCTTGTTAATGTTTCCAAATCTGTATGGAATGTCACCGTAGTTAATGAAAGTGTGAAGGAAAAGTTGCTTGACGAGGTCCTTGTCGTGAAGGGTGAGGTGTGTAATGTGGAGGAAATAGATTCTGATCGTCTATTAGTCAAGATGAAGGTTCCATTAGAGATCCCAGATGAACGGGTTATCATTGAATTGACCAAGTATGGCAAAGTGGACAAAGTAGAACACGAGACCTATCCATTTGATCGAACCTTAGAAAATGGCATCAGAAGAATTTGGTTTGAAAAGGTAGAACAACCTCTCCCAAGCAAGGTCACCATAGATGGTCGATTTATCTTGCCATTATGGTACAGGGGGCAAATCAAGGAGTGTAGAATCTGCTTAAGCACAGAACATCTTGCAACAGATTGCCCTAACAAAAACAAATGTCTAGTTTGTGGATCATCTGATCATTTTAAGTGGCGATGCCCGCAGAACAAATATGTCAAAAAGGGTGCTGATAAAAGTGCAGAGCAAGTTGTCTCTAAAGAGAATGTCATAGAACCGGTAGCTTCTGAGATTGTAGCTGAAATCCATACTAATGGGAAGCACGTTGCTAAGGAAAATGTCATCGAACCAGTAGTTGCTGAGATTGTAGCTAAAGTCCATGTTAATGAGAAGCATGGGGAAAAAACTAAGAATCCAATCGCTGTAGTTGCAGGCGATGAAATAGAGGTTCTAGATGAGGGGCTAAGTCTTACTCCAGTAACAAGTCAATCCAAGTTTGGTGAGAGAGAGGCTAGTTCCACACAAGTTGAAGATGATGATAAATACCCTCTGGAAGAGAGTTTTAATTTAGGACAAGTAAAATTCAGGTCGCAAGATACTGAAACTAACTTTGATTTTCCACTGAGTACACTCAATCTAGACGATTTAAATAATATAGAGAAAGTAATTGGTGTCTCGGATCGATTGAGTGGAACAAAGCGACAGAAAGATGGAGAGAGTTCTGAATCAGAAATAGAGGAAAGTGATATAGAAGACGATAATATGTCAGTCGCTGAATCTGATATATCCATTCAAACACAGAGTTCTAAATCACCTGATGAAATGGTCATGTACAGGTCAGAGGCAGGAGAGGTGTTAGTTCCATATGTGACAGCAAAGGGTGTTAAATATAGGCATCTGCGTCATGATTCAGATATATTAAAATATAAGCATTTGGAAAAAGTTGAGCTAAGTAATGCAGCGTTTGTGAGTAAAATAGGTAAATGGTCTAAGAGAGGGTCGAAAAAAACAAAATCTAGTTAGCTTAATAATGGCGGTTTTACACAGCATTTTATTACCTTTTATGCTAATTTGCACACTCAATTGTAGAGGCTTAAATAGTGACATAAAGCAACGTCACTTACTAGAGACTCTTAAAAATGAGCAGATTGACATTGCTTTGATACAGGAAACAAAAATTCAGAAGTCAGAATTATACGATAATTTAGAAAAGATTTCTGGATCCAGAATATTTTATTCGTTATCTCAAGATAATAGTGCAGGCGTAGCAATTGTTATACTCCCTCGATGTTCAGCCTATGTAAATATTATCTCTTCAGTATCAGGTGCAAATGGACGCTGGGTGAGAGTCACGCTAGATATACAACAAACACGTATCACGTTGCTGTGTATATATGCACCTACATCTCATCAACTACGTCGTAATTTTTTTAAGGAGATGTCTAAAACAGCACTAGATAACATCACTGAAAACTTAGTAATGGGTGGTGACTTTAATTGTGTCTTAGACAAAGAAAATGACAGGAATGCAACTTCAACTTATACTGATACATCACATAGACTCTTAAAAGAAATATGTGATAATGAAAATTTAGTGGACACCTATAGAATATCAAAACCTCATGGTAAAGATCTTACATGTTTTTCGGTAGATGGTAAAGTTGGTTCAAGGATCGACAGAATTTATGTGAATAGTTTGTTAACAGGGTACTGGAGAGATGTTAATATTAAGCCAGTTGCATTCTCCGATCATAACATGGTTTGTGTAACCTTTGCCAATGCTGACTGGGTAACAAAAGGGGTCGGGTTTTGGAAATTAAACACAACACTGTTGGGAGAAGAATTTTATAAGAATAATATAGAGAGTTGTTGGCAACATTGGATTAATAGGAAAGCATCATATAAGAGCACATTGCAATGGTGGGAGGATGTTAAACTGGATTTAAAGTATGTTTCCCGAAAGTATGCTATTAGAAAAGCACAGGAAATACGCAAACGCAAGAAAACACTTCATCGATCACTGATGAAAATTAATGCTAAAGTAAATAATGGTGAAGAGAATTATTATGAATTACTGGTTAAAATTAAAAGTAAAATAAGAGATATAGAACAATATGAGTTTGAGGGTGCAAAAATTAGAGCAAGAGCCCAGATGCATGCAGAAGGGGAAAAGCCAACCCGATATTTTTGCGCATTAGAAAAAGCACGGGCAATAGATAAGGTGATGTGCTCATTAAACATGCCGGATGGTTCAACCGTCTTTACCAACAATGAAATGAGTACTATTGTATGCAATTACTATGAGTCATTGTACAAGTCAGGGGGAATTGATGAAGATGCAAAATTGGATTTGTTAGCAAATATAGACAAAAAGGTGTCAGACACAGGCAGTGAATTTTGTGATCAACCCTTAACACTAGAAGATTTAACTAAATCCCTTAAAGGTATGAAACTAGAAAAATCACCGGGGTGTGATGGCCTTCCAGTTGAATTTTACCAAACGTTTTGGCACCTTGTAGGTCCAATAATGGAAGAATTAGGCACTGAAATTTTTGAGAAAGGCCATTTACCACCAACTATGGCTAGGGCATACGTAAGGCTAATATATAAAGGAAATGACAGACGTCTAATTCAGAACTACAGACCAATTTCTCTACTATGTGTAGACTACAAAATAATATCCAGAGCACTAACATTGAAACTAGGTAGTGTTTTAGGAGAAATCATTGGAACAGAGCAGACATGTGCTGTACCCAGGAGGACAATTCTAACCAATACCATGGTAATAAGAGACCTTATACAATTGGTTGAGAAGGATAGCATCCCTTCAGCTGTGATTGCCTTGGACAATGAAAAGGCATTTGACCGTGTGGAATGGGATTTTCTTTTTAATTCTTTGCAATCGTTTGGGTTAGGCTCAAACTTTATTAAATGGGTAAAGATTTTATATACGGATATCAAGAGTAGCTATTTAGTGAACAATCAATTATCCAGAGAAATTGTCTTAGAACGTGGGGTTAGACAGGGGTGTTCCCTATCGCCATTATTATTTGTTATTGTGATGGAATCACTTGGCATAGCATTGAGGCAAAATAATAACTTTCAAGGCATATGTATTCGTGGCATAGAAAGACCACTTAAGCTGTCACAATATGCTGATGACACAACTGTGTTTACCAGTTCAAACAATGATTTTGCAATTTTAAACCACGTACTAGAAAAGTTCCAAAATGCATCTGGTTTGAAAATCAATAAAGGAAAATCCAAAGGATTATTTCTGGGGCCATGGAAAGAGCGGAATGACCAGCCACTTGAAATCAATTGGTCTAATGATACCATTAAGATTTTAGGCATCTATTTTGGCAGGAAACCGAATACAATACAAAATTGGAATGAACGAGTATCTAAGCTTAAGAGAATATTAGCAAATTGGAAGCGTCGTCGTCTTTCAATCTTTGGTAGAGTGTTTGTTGTCAACAACTTGGCATTATCTGGGCTATGGTATACAGCATCTGTTGTACACATGCCAAAACATGTAGAAAAGGAGGTTAATGAGTTGATATTGTCATTCATATGGGAAGAAAAGAATCATTTAGTTTCCCATCGTGTTCTCAATAATGCTAAGTTAGAAGGAGGACTTGATTTAATTGATATTAAAGTGAAATGTGTTTCTTTAAGGTTAAAATTTTTGGATGATCTTATTACATCAGATGAGACGTGGGCATGTGTTTCACGAGCTCTCATGGAGAGAATTGTAGAACCATTTCTGGCGGAGCATGTTTTTACCTCAAAGAAGCCACCTCCGAATAGCCAAATGATACCAGATGTGTTTAAAGATCAAGTTAAGGAGTTAGAAATATTTGACAGATACATGCCTCCACCTACGTGCTGGAAGGAAGTACTAGAACAGCAATTGTGGGGCAATAGTAATATATGTTATAACAATGCAGTACTTTATCTACCGTCCTTTGCAAAATATGGCATTCAACATTTATCGGATATGATACACCCTCAAACACGTAGATGGATTTCAATGCAAGACGTAGCTAGAAAAACACATATGAGGCATATAGATGTCCAGCGGTTGCTAAATAAAATAAAACATGCTGTACCAATTGAATGGTTTCGTCTACCAAATGTAAATAATAATAGTTTGACTCCACAACCCGCATTAGTTCTTGATGATGAGATGTTAAAATACAAGATGAGATCCAAGGAATGGTACCATATTATGAGACGAAAACAAGTAACACCTCCCATAGCAATTAGGAGATGGGATGACTCAAGATATAAACCATCCAGTTGGAAAAATGTATGGAAAATCTTACATTCTCCATCCATACCAAATATGGCTCGTGATTTATTGTGGCGATTACTACATCGACGGCTATGGGTGGGACACTTGACATACAAGTGTAATATTACGACTTCTGATAGGTGTTACTTATGTCAAACAGACGAGGAAACAATCGAGCATTTATTTGCGGAATGTCCAATATCGTCACAATTTTGGGACTATATCAGCCAAATCTTGGCAAAATTTGGAGCGAAGCCCATTGTTCTAGACACGCATGTAGTCTTGTTTAGAGAGTTTGGATCAAGCGGTGTAAATATCATAAAGTCTGAAAGGACTATTTTAATAACAATACTAACCATAGGTGTTTGGGCCATTTGGAAACATCGGTGTGCACAGACGAAAAATCCATCTATGGGCAATCACAATAGAGCAATAAAGGCAATATTTCGTTCATTGCTGCTGAATCATATTCCTTGCGAATATTTTAGATTAAAGCAGCATGGTAAAGAAAAAGTATTCAAGGACATATGGTGCAAAACAAACATAGTTTCAATGGAGTTGGGAGCTGTAAAAATAAATGAGCCTGCACTAGCTTAAATCATTTAATTACTACAGCTGATTTATCTGTGTCTTTTAATTGAACTGTGTCATGTAATTCATTTTAGTCTGCACTTTGATATTGTTATGTTTAATAATTCATGTTAAGAAATAAACAGACTGGGGTAATTTAATAATCAATCGATAAAGTAATTTGCCATTTAATTATAAAATTGTCCCAGGTAATTTTAGGAATTTGCACAGAGTTTTATAGGGTTATTTGTTCCCGGGTAATTTACAAAACCTTACAACAAAGTAAATCAAAAATGGAAACAAGAGCGCCATCTATTTCCATCTATTTTTCTGTAATTTTCCTGCTGACTATATATGTTATGCTACCCGAATGCTACTACGCCCGCTGATCTTTAAGACTCAGCCCACTGGCGTCAATGATTGACTTATTTGATTGACGAATCACTTTTCATTTGTTGAATAGTTGCACTCGCCACACGGGTCTACTACCATACATGGATTGAATGGTAATTTACAAAACCTTACAATAAAGTAAATTGAAAATTTAAACAAGAGGGCCATCAATTTTTCTGGAATTTTTCTGCCGACTATATGTATTATACTACCCAAATGCTACTACGCCCGCTGATCTTTAGAGAATCAGCCCACTGGCGTCAATGATTGACTTATTTGTCATAGATTGACGAGGCACTTTTCATTTGTTGGATAGTTGCACTCGCCACACGGGTCTACTACTACACCTCGGTTGAATAGTAATGCCTTTGTTAAGTTTTGTTTTGCTATCGGAGCTTTATCAGCATATTGTTTTGTATCTATACCTTTTAAGCCATATGTATTTATAGATTGTATTAATGCTCATTATTTATCATTGTTTTGGTGTAATATTAATCAAGATTACTAGTTCACCAGGTTTTTTTCTGGGGGTTTGCAAGCCTTTTTAAAGGAGTTCCTCCGTGAAGTTTGTCCGACTGCGTCAGCGTCGGTTTTTCAAAAAAAAAAAAAAAAAAGTAGTAGTAGTAGTAGTGAACGCACGCGTTTATTTAGCTCTGCAATTGCTGCCCGAATTTGCTAGTTTCTAGCGTGATTTTGTAGATAGATTTTATACATATATACACCTGTGCAAAAGTTAAGCACCACCCTATTTTTACGCACATGCGAGGGTATATTCATGTGCTATGAAGAAAGCAATAGCATAACCATTTATGTACCCATCCATCTTAGTGCAAGAGGTAATAATGCAACTAGAGGAATGCTGATTATGATGGTGGGGAAACACTGTATGTTTTTGTTTGAACTTGAAAACGAGGCCTGAATATGGTTACGTTGACACAACTGACAACTATTGCCCTACAGTTGACACACGTGGCTAGATTGTCATTAATGGTGTCTGAAAACGAAGTTTAACATCTGTGCACGAGTTTGAGACTGTCATTATTAATACCGGGTATATCCACCTTGTGCCTGGATGACGGCCTGGACACGACGTCTCATGCTGGTCACCAACCGACTGATACGCCATTGTGGTATTCGTTGCCATTCAAGATGGAGTCAAGCGGCGTGAAGTCATGCATGCATGTGCATTTCGTACTTGGAATTATGTCAGCTAACGCGGGGACAAAAAGTATGGCAGCCTAGTTGTACCATCATGTTTCTACGTTCTATTGTTTTTGCTGGTGCTTAACTTTTGCACAGGTGTATATTTCGTATTATTTCCTTTCAAACTTTATGTTTAATTTGTAAATTCTTGTCTTGGATGGAGAGGATTTTGTGTCTCCATTTTCTAAAGGCACTCCTCTTAGCTGGAGGTTTCCGCCATTTAATAGGGCTCCTCTTACTGTGTTCAATGCAATACATTTCTTCCCGCGCCAGTATGCTCTTTCGATATTTCATTGGCTAGCGCATTATATTTGGCAAGATCGCTAGAGTGAGTAGATTTAATTCCTTTGTCATTTGTAAGCGGAAGCCTAGTTCTTTAATTTTATAAAACTGTATAGTCAGTTGGCTGTCCCCGGTCAACTCGAATAGACTAACAAATATATGACTGTACTATCTATTCATATATCTGTTAGTATACTTTAATCCGTTAGGTGTTAGTGAACCACTTAATAAGTGGTTCAAACTAACAAATATACGACTGTACTCTCTATTCGTATATTTGTTGGTAGATGTCAGGATTTCAAAAGGGGACACTATTTATTTAGTGTTTAGCTCTTTCCCTTAAGTCTTGGTATTATATATTTGTATTATCGACATTATATTTTGTAGTAGTATGGGTTTCCTCTTTTTTTTTAAACACCATGGCAACCTTCTATAAGCGTACCCTAAGCCTTAAAATAACAATAAAAGGGTGGGGTGTCACGGCTATCGACGTGTATCATGGGTTAAAGGACGTCGCTGGCGCGGGACCTACTGCTTTGCAGGGTCTTATCAATGTTGCTAAAACTGTATGGAATGTGACTGTGGCGAATGAAAGTATTAAGGAGAAGCTGCTAGAAGAGGTCCTTGTTGTGAAAGGCGAAGTGTGTAATGTAGAAGAAATCGAGTCGGATAGGGTGTTAGTTAAAATGAAAGTTCAATTAGAGATTCCAGATGAACGAATCATGAATGAACTGAAAAAGTATGGTAAAATACAGAAGATTGAAAGGGAAACATCCGTTTGACAGAACTTTGGAGAATGGTGTAGGGCGCATCTGGTTTGAAAAAGTGGATAGCCCTTTGCCAAACAGATTGACTCTTGGTGGCAGCTTTGTTCTGCCCTTATGGTATAGAGGGCAAATAAAAGAATGCAGAATCTGCCTTAGTACTGCCCATCTTTCAGCAGATTGCCCAAATAGAAATAAATGTTTGCTCTGTGGTTTAACTGGCCATTTCAAATGGCGCTGTCTAAACAACAAAAACAACCCCGCAGTAGAAGTACGCAATTCTACATTAAAGGATGCACCTGAGACAAATGCTTCTGATGACATCGCTGTAGAAGCTACCGTCGAGGTTCATGCCATTATAAAGGCGAAAGAAAAGGCAGCAAATCCTATTGAAGTAACTGCAGTTGGTGAGATAGAAATATTAGAGGAGGGAATAACTTTAACCACAGAAATTAGTCAAAATGTGATGGGGCCCATTATGGATGTAAATGAAATACAGACGAATGATGATAGTAACGGAGACGCAGATCATTACCCTTCAGAACATGACTTAATATTAGGACAGAGTAAATTTAGATCACAGAAAACAGAAAGCTTTGTCGATTTCCCGCTAAGCCCGATTAATCTAAGTCAGCTTGAAATTATGGGGAATGGTGTTGCTGCCAAACGTAAGCTAACTGGCAATAAGCTTCAGAAAGATGGAAGAAAATTATATGGATGATGATAAAATGTACGTCAAGTGGCAGCAAACGTCAGAAAGAAGACAATAGCTCAGAATCTGAGATTGAGGAAAATGATATGGATGATGATACAATGTCAATTGCAGAATCAGATGTGTCAATACAAACTCAGAGTTCACAGATAAAA
>JAVVLW010001831.1:0-50000 GCA_034401795.1 Chaetoderma sp. LZ-2023a
TCTTTCAGCAATAATCGCTGACAAAAGGAATCAAATGTTGTAACCAAAGAAATGTGGTCGCTTAATGCAACTTTCAACATCGGAAATGGATATTGTGGTCTATGATTGTCATTCCGATGGACGGGGTTTACTAGACGGGTTGTTCTCTGAGCACCTGCTGCAAAGAACCATTATTTGGGTTCCAAAACAGGTGCCCGCTTTAGATAGCCTTGGCAGTGTTTGCGGCTTTGGGCCATGTTTATTTTGCATGACAAATCGAGCTGTAGTGATATACACATTAGTATACATGATATAGTGTGCATTGAGCATGGGCCTATAACAATGAGAATCCTAGAAATGCCACAGGACAGAAAAACAATCATCGCATCGAGGAAGTCACTCGGTCGTGATACGTTCTGACAAGTATCATCATTATCGCGCTTGCTTTCAATTACGTTTTTTGTAAAGGCTATGCTATTATTGAGATTCGTAGACAGAAGACTGATCCCTTTGACCATTACAGACAAGACACGAATCATTCTTTATGGTATTGCGAATATGTGCTGTCATAATGGATAACACTCTCTCCATGCCCACCTTGATAACGCAGCATAATGGTGAGTTATTGGCCCACTACTGGCCCAGTAACCTGCATTATCAGGACGTGAGCATGTGAGTACTCTCAAGTGTGCTGATGTAAGATGTATTGTGTTGCTTCTTCTTCTTCTTCTTCTTCTTCTTCTTCTTCTTCTTCTTCTTCTTCTTCTTTTCGATCGCTGGTATCACACTTTGAGAGCCGTTCTCAAGATGAAATCTATATTGTGTTGCTAACTTTCAATTTTCTGTTTTACATAGATATTTGATGATAGCAGAGAACAAACTTTCGCAATGTCATTATCAAAAATGCACATAATTTCTTCCTGTTAACTGGCCAGTTATACCAGTGTCATAATGGTTAACGTAGCGCACCGATTGATGAATCGTATCTGTCAATCAAGTATATGATGTCACAATATATTACGTCACACTTAAAATACGCAATGATGGACGTTTAAAAGCCCGCCATGCGTACGAATAGTATGTCTTTACTACTTAATACCCAATCTGTTGAATAATTTGAAACTAATTTGACCGGCCGCTGTTGCTGCCATAGGCAATTTCAGGACCCAGTTAAATTAGGTTCAATTTATTCAACAGCTTACCTTTATAGTTTTCTGGAAATTGAGATTCAGGGAGTTCAGGCCGTGATCGATCCCCACTCGTGTGAAGCGTGGGCCTAGCTTAGCTATGAATTGGCTGGACTTGTGTTCTCAGAGACCGGTAGCATTGAAATAGATTAGTGCACTTCCATTCAAAGTACAACGTATTACTCAACACGAGGCTGTTTAAGAGCGTCTGCGATAATTGCGTTTTACTTCAGCCCTATTAGATTTGTCACCGGACCACACTACAAACAAATTAAACAATCGAGACGAAATCTATTACAAATGTAAAATATCCGAGACTCCAAGGTCGCGTTACACAAAGACTTTCAAAGGGTTGACGATAGAATTACATGAGCGAGGGTTATTTTTGTAACAATTGGTAATCTATGCAGTTCATTTAAAATTTAACTTTTGTAATCAGTGTTTGACACTCCTCTGACCATTTTATAACAAACGAAGAAGACGCGTAATGTTAGCGACTGCCCCCATAATGCCTGCAGTTCTACGCAGCCAATTGAGACAAGGAAAAACCTCGATCAAAATATCCAGTTTTAGAAAACGCCATATTCGAATACTGACTAACTGCATAGCTATTATAGGGATATAATATCTAGCTATGCCCTTCCAATTTCTAGCTAAGCTCCATCCACGCTTTGTTCGTGCTGAGATTGATCGAACCATGAATTTCCAGAATCTCAATATGAAGGTAACTATGCAAATAATCTGTTGAAAATTTTGAAACTAATTAGACTTGGTGCTGTTGGTGCAGAAACAGCATCCAGTCAAATTAGTTTCAACATATTCGACATACTGTTTATTAAATAATAAATACATGCGATTCGTACACTTGACGGACTATTCAATGTTGACGATTGAGATAGATACGTTATTTGTTACGCATTTTGATTGTGACGTCAGTCTACATGTCAAGTAATTGATTATGCCGTCATATACTTGAATGACAGATCGGATCTATCCATTGATTGATACAATTATGCAACCTGATCTTCACACATAATAACCATTGTGTAACATTACAACGCAGAGCTTGCTGGTTTATACAGAGAAATATTTACTTTTGTTTGAACCGTCTCTTTACATTCCACTTCTACAGAAGCAGAACACTAATTATATTAATTGGAGTCAAAACACGCACAAACAAATATTATTTAATTATAACAACCTGGATATTTACACAAGATGGCGTTCACATATTTTTCTCATCCGCTATCTGGAACTCGTCAATATTCAAAGCTGTGCTAATACTCTGACAATGAATGCATATTATTCGCAGGCACTCAAACCCCTGAAGAATGTATGTGCATCCGGACCCGATGGCATGGGCAATGCACTATTCAAATACGCAAGTGACATTATCTCAAAACCATCAGGCACCTTTTCAATTCAGCTTTTATTCACCAGCTTCTGATCGATGCTGTAGGCCACAGCACCCTCACAGTACCCAAGTCGAAGAAGCCACATGGCCCAATACAATCGGCGGACAATTGTGCTCTGCAAAAGTATACTGAAAATCCTATCCAATGTTACTGTATGCCGCCATCGCGACAAGATCGATGACTTCACTGGATCATGTCAAAGTGGCTTTACACATCGACGAGAGAAGACAGTGAAGTATGTAGAGTTTGAGCCATCAATCAGCTCTCTACAGGGAGATGGTCTATCTCCTGTGCATTTCCCCTGCCATCATGATGCTGTATTGACATCTCCATGGGGAAAAATTCCACAAGACCAACCGCATCCACACCCCACAATATCTACACTGGGTATGCCGCTAGAGGTGGAATGTGTCACAATGCGGACCCCTTGACGAACTTCTCCCAATAGCTGCAAGCAAACAAAAACTGCAAATTTTCTGGTAGATGATAGAGGCAAAGTAAAAATCTGGGCTCACTGGTCTGCAGTACTTCTGAATTTGCTGTACGTTGCTTCATGGAGAACATAGTTTTCCAGTCCTTCTGGAAGCTATGGATTCGCAGATCAAATATTCCATTGACAAAACTGACTTCGTTTCTACAATGCTACCTGCCTATCTTTGCTGTATAACTGTAACAGCTAAGGCAGCCCGAAAGGCAGCTCTAGCCAAACTTGTTAACTGTCAATGCAAATACCTTCGCACCATCACTGGACACTGATGTCCAGACAACACACTTTCCAATGTGCACTATACAAGCTGTGTAATACAGTGCCACTATCTGTCGTCCAGCAAAGATGGTCTATGTTTGGTCATATGCTAAGGATCCCAGAGGAGACACCAGCACAGAGAGCATTGGTACTCGCCCTACTGGGAGCCAGCAAATATAAAGCCAGTAGGGTACCCCATTGCATAATTATATTAGCGAAGTGATCTGAAGAAAGCAGGACCCAGTACACTAAAGTCAAGAATGTACCTCATTAAGCTAAGGATTTTGCTGAAGACAAGACACAGTGGACAAAAGCGAAGATCGACTGATTGTAGCTGTAGGATGCTTCTACTACTACAGCTGCAGAATACAGTAATCATACATACATTAGGATACCACCAATATGTCGATTGGTTCCATTTCTGTGTTTGACTGTCTGTGCTTTTTGTATATCTTTCTTGTGTTAAATCTTCGGTTTAGCTCTACCTTGTATGTCTTATATCATAGGATTGATTCATCCTTTTGGAGCTTATACAATATTTGATATTTAGAGATTTAGGTGGTAGATCAAATGTCAAGGTTGCTGTGGTGTTGGTATAAAATAGGCTACGCATTTGGTTTATCTCTACATATTGTTTTCACGCGAGGACTCTTATGAAATATTGTGTAACATAAATATGAAAGATTACATAATTTTGTATCTTTTGTTGAACAGTTTTAGGAAATTGGGTGGCGACATTATTGACAACGTTTAATGCCATTTATTTATATAACAGTAAGGTGAATTTAGATGCTATGTACGATTTCTAACCGATAAACTAGTAACTACCAATTGATGAATCCAATTTCTTAGCCAATCAGATGATATCATAATCAAACAACGTCACATGCAAGCTGGCATCATAATCAATTACATCACGAATGACGCAATTTAGTCCATCATAGACGCTTAATAGTCCGTTAAGTTGTATGAATTGTATCTCTTTACTATTTAATAAACATTCTGTTGAATATTTTGAAACTAATTTGAATGGGTGTTCTTACAGCCATATGCATCAACATCACCCAGTCCAATTGGTTTCAAAATATTCAACGGCTTAGCTGTATAGTTTTCTGAAATTTGAGATTCAGAGAGTGCAGTGTTCGACCGATCACAACACGGGGAAAGCGTGGGCGTAGCTAAGCTAGACCTGAGTGGAGCATAGATAGAAACAGATCCATCCATTATATCATATCTAATAGACGGATCCATTTCCCATTCCCCGCCTATTTCAAGCTATGCTCCGTACACGAGTTGGATGTGTTAGAATCAATTTGAAACATTGCAAACTGAATTCCCAGACTCATGGCAAATGTAGAGACAAGCTGTTTGATATTGTGAAACTATGCTCACTTAGGGCTAATTCTCTCCCTGGCAGCAACAGCTTCTAGTCAAATCAGTTTCAAAATATTCAAATGAATACATATTAAATTGTAAATTCACCAAAGACTATATACATTTCTTGCAATTTCGTAAGACACATTTCAGTTTTCAAGACGGAGCTACATTATTTTTATTGTAATATCAGACAACATGTGACCTATTTGATTATTATGTGAGCTACTTGAGTGACAGATCGAATCCCACGATCAAATTTTATTATAACGCATTTGCAGAATTATTGTTAACCTTATTGTTGATCAAACTAAACGTGAATCTTCAATAGAAAGATAATAATTTTGTTAACACTATTGCTCTAAAAATATGTTGAAATATTTTCCAAGATATCGAAAAGTAGCAAATCCAAAATGGCAGTCATTACTAAATACGGCACAGTTGTAAATATTTCCATAATGCTGTTCTTTCCAAAAGGGTAAACATTGCCTCAGCAATATAAACAACTACTATGCATGCATCTGTGCATAAACCCGTATGTGTGATGGTGCGCCCGTGTGCTTTCTTGGCACGTCTACAAATTCTTTCTCTCCCCCTAAGAACCGCTGAACTGCTAATTTATAAATACAAATTGGATGATGACACCTCGGCTGTATATATTCAGCCTCTCATTCAATTACCGGGTTATTCTTGGATCATTTCATTCCACCCCCCCCCACCAGGTAACATTCAATTTGTCGGAAAATTGGCAAACCGAATCGACCAGCTTCTTAATGTCGTGAAGTTCCTATTCGATTCTGATGGCTAATTGGTTCCATTCCTGAGTAGGCTAACGCACCAGCACAAGGACTTGCTCAAGGGCAATATTATCCATTTCTAGCTTGAATAGACAACGGCCTTATATCGAGCGAGTCACTCCAGTGGTAAATCTACAAAAAAAGCTCTTCTCCTGATCAGCATATAAACATTCTTTAAGACTACTGCAAATAGCAGTTTTGGTCAAACTGACTATTGATGGGCTTAAAATTCTGTAAAATGGTATAATGCGTAATAAAATAACCTTGGAAATGGTTGAACAAACTAATTAAATGTCCTTAGATTTATCTGAGACTATGTACGCTCCAACCGCGGTACATGTATGTTTAATGTGGACGGTATAATGGCTCTATGCAGTCAGTCCCTTATTTGGTCCGCTGATCCTGTATGCTTGTATAAGTTTATTGTAAAAGTATTGTTTCTGGCTTATCGCATACAATGAATTCTTAAATGCTATCCATGCTTCTTAGCTCATAAGATTGACTTAATCAAAATAACAAAATCAACGTGTTAGCAGAAGACAGCACATTGATTAACTTCCTAAAGCGGGACAAAATTAATGACTATGCAAATGGTTTTTCTATAATTATGAAATTGTATGCACATAGGCCTATGCGTGCTCTTATGTTTAAATAAGATCAGATGGTCAAGTGCCCAGAATTCACTTGTCTGAATTACTAGTTCGATCACAGAAGAGCAATGGAATAGTGGACTATTGTTGGCCAAATTGAGATACATGTGATAAGCTGTGTATGCGAGCAGTCATGCATGAATCTATCGAGTGATTGATTCACATCTCAAATAATGTAATTAGCCAGCATCCCACGTAGCTAGTTACTACATCCGTCTAGCCTGTACATATTGTAGCCATCAAGAATGGATTCGACCTGCCACTTAAGTATATGACCTCATACTCAATTATGTCATATGCAGACTGATGTCACAATCAAAATTTTGTCATGAAGATTTAAAGGTCAGTTAAGTATACGAATTGTATATATTTGATGGATTAATCAAATCTTAATTTAATAAACGGTCTGTTGAACATTTTAAAACTAATCTGTCTGGGCGCTGTTACTCTCGGAATTACTACCAAGGTAAGACCAACCTTTACGACATCTATCATCATTAAAGCCACACGAACAGTTACACAGTACTATTATTTACTTTCCATGGCAAAGTGATACTATATTATAAACGATCTTGCTGAAAGCTATTGGTGCATCCATTAATTTCAAACTGTACACATTGTGAATGTTGATTTTGCAAATTGACTACTCACATATTCATTTGAACTGCTAATTTTGAAATACAAATTACATGACTACTCAAGTGTATATGTCAAGCCTCTCCTAAAATTATCGTATAACTCTGGGATCATTTCATTCTGCACACGGTACCTTTCCGTGTGTATGAATAGAGGCAAAGCAACTCGACCAGCTGCTTAAGAACTTGAAGCTGGTTTTCGATTCTGACTTTTAATTGGTCCTATTCCTGAAGAGAGTAGCACATCAACAAGAGGACTTGCGAACAAAGAACATTCTCCAATTCTAGGTACAAGAAACAATGAATGGTTGATTTGATAATTCAGTATGCATAGACGTGAATGAGACTCCTCACTAAGAACACACATGTCCACCTTCCTTCACACCGTCTGAGAAATGAGCTAGAATATGCACAATCTCCAACAATGAACCATATCCAGTCATTCATATTGCTACTGACACACATGCACACTTCTCATTTCACAAACATAACTATCCATACAATTGTGGCGGGAATTGTGTGGCCATCACAATAACGTGGATTGCACTCTGAATTTGTGTTATCTACAAACTGTTGAATCATTGCCATTTATATATTTTTGGTCGGTTATCACACACTTGTCCTCAATCTCCAGGATCAGTAACCTGGGGTTGCCGTGGAACCACTAACGCTTTGAAACACCGCTGTTTCTCAAGACCTAGCTGTCATTTCAATGATTTTCTGAGGCTCTCATTGTATCACCTTTCTGGATGCTCTATATATGCTTGCAATACATTATAGCACCACCTAGTGTGGCTTATGTAACCAGTTTTATACGCTATGTCCAATGACCTGAGCTACGAAACTACGTTTGATACTGTGCCATTGTATTTCCAGTAGTAGTTTATGATGTTGCTATCTGACTTATCTTACAGTATTTATCTGTTTCTGGAGATAACTTTGTTATAGTTGATCTTTTCAGCTCTTTATCAACCACGATTATAGTTATAAGATGTGCTGCTTATATTGTTGCTTTTATGTAATCCATCAGCTTCCCAAATATTCCTAACTGTCCCAGATTGCCGCCTTACACCACCTATATCAACCTCTCTCTCTCTCTCTCACTCTCTCTCTCTCTTTCTCTCTCTAACTTTCTCTCTCTCTCTCTCTCTCTCTCTCTCTCTCTCTCTCTCTCTATCTCTCTCTCTCTCTCTCTCTCTCTCTCTCCCTTCTCTCTTTCTCCCTTCCTCTCTCTCTCTCTCTCTCTCTCTCTCTCTCTCTCTCTTTCTCTCTTTCTCTCTCTCTCCCTTTCTCTCTCTCTCTCCCTCTCTCCCTCTCTCTCTCTCTCTCTCTCTCTCTCTCTCTCTCTCTCTCTCTCTCTTTCTCTCTTTCTCTCGCTTTCTTTCCAGAAACATTTACTGATTTACTTGTCAATCTCTTGAGTCACTTAATAGACCGTCGAGGTCTCGAGGATCTGTAGATCAAGGTCATATATCGTGAACATTTCTAAATGTCTTAAATCTCTCTGAAGTATTGTAGCTGTGATACTTGCATGGCTGTTGTTGCGCTTAGTGACAACTTTAGACAATCATACCTTAATAAGATAAATAGAGCACGGGACACCAACTGCATACATTCGAATTATTTTCGAAACAGGCATTAGTTTTACCTTTGTGGAAATCATCAATTGGGACCTCAGATGAGAAAGGGTTAAGAACCATGCCTCGTGGTAATACAAGATGAAACAAGCCTTGCAGCCAACGAACTTACAGCACAAAACATCAGTGTTTACCCAATCGACAGTGATTTATCATTTTGGACAATTTTCATTCTGTGTTTCTTGACATTAATACCCGTTCTTTCAAAGCGACCAATCGTAGCAACAATTAGTCACCCAGAAAAATTCTACAGACCATATATCTCTCCTGATAGAGTGCAGATTGATTTCGTCTCATCTTCTCGTATAACACCACCGATATACTGAGAATTCTAGCTTTGGCAAAATTTGTAGAGTGAATTTATACCCTTAGAATGCAGAATAGAGGGATCCGCTCTGCCACTCAGAAATCTGACGTGATAATCAACCACCTCATATCACAAATAAAATGACGCAGGTTCGTAAAGAAAATCGAAATGATCATCACGAAAGTGTACGAATTGTATGTCTTTGATGAATTTACAATTTAATAAACATTCTTTAAAAGCAATTTGACTTGGAGCTGTTGCAACAGCCGCTAGTCAAATTAGGTTGAAAATATTCATCAGCTTATTTGTATAGCTACCTTGAATTTTCGATTCAGGTAATTCATGGTTCAAAGTATACAAATCGATCCAAAACACGCACACAACATGAATAGCTAGAAATGGATCCCTCTATTCAATAGAGTTTTCCAGTTTACCCATCCATCATATGACGTCATAATCAACTACGTGACACATAGGATGGCGCCATAATCAACTACAGCGTGAAACACTCGATTTTATCCATCTTAAACACTTAACTGTCCGACACGTTCTGTACGAATTAGATGTTTTTACTATATAATAAACATTATGTTACATATTTTGAAACTGATTTGACTGGGCGCTGTTGCTGCCATAGGCAGCGGAGAAAAATACTCTCCTTTCCTGTATAGTTTTCTGATTCTCAGGGTCTTCGGAGATCAATCGATCGCAACACGGCGGTGTGTGGGTGGAGCTTAACGAGGGGCATAGCTAAAAGTACAAATGCCAATGTACCGAGAATCATATATATATATTCACAAACCCGGTTTGTGATTACAAGAGAGTGGTCCTTTAGTTCTGGTGATCAAATAACCACCGATCTTACAGAACCATATTCTTCTGTTTAGGAAAGAGCACCGATCACAATGACTGGTGATTTTCCATAATCACCAATTTCCCTAATAACGCCGGTTACTGGGCAAACACCGGTCAATGCCGGGCCGTGCAGGCCCACTATTGGTTCAGTAACGGTGCAGTAACCTGGGTTAGTTTGTTCACCCACGTTAAACAACATGGTAAAACTCAATTTCCACATTTAAACATTATGCCCGCTATTGCCATCCACCGGGAAATGATGATCCCCGCCAACAACGTTGGACTCATTCTACCGTTCATTACTCGAGCAAAGAAGCACGCAACTGAGTTTTGCTTAATACACAATTCTCTAACTCAAATAACCAATCGATATGGTTTGTCAATTCGCTGTAGGCCACAGTTAACAGAATGAAAACGTGTCAACTGAATACAAACATTGAGTGATGAGGTTAAAAATACACAAGCGAGTAGTGGTGCCAATGTGTATTACTGAAGTAACAGTTCAATTGTTCGAAACGGGAGAACAAGGTCATGTAGATGTATGCATCTTTACACGAGTATACTTAAACGTCTTTTGATACCTACTTGATTCATGGCTGGCAAATATATCGAATACATGTATGTATCAACTCGTCACTATACGAGTGTGTGATTGATTAGATCACTTGAGATGTCAAATGCTTCCTATGCGTATTCACGTATGACTGCACCCATATACAGTTCATTACAGACAATCACGCCTTCTACGGTGTGACCAGACTCGGACATGGACACGTAATCGAAGGTGTTATATTTCGAGAATAAACCATTATGACGTACACTTGATTGACAGGTCAGAGTCATCGAATGTCGAAAAGTGTATGACCCAATAATACTCTTTTTCCCCAGAGATTTCGCTTTTCTTTCCTGGATGATCATAACTTCTGTTTTGTTGACATTTAATTTAGATTACATTTTAAACTATTTTTTGCACCTCCTAATGACCATAAGGCAGGTTTGATAGCAATCGTTCAAATAATTGAGATCTTTCTAGTATCCTATTACAGATTAAGCGAGCATCCTTAGATCAGCCGAATACACAAGGAGATGAGAAACGCGTTCATTTTTTAATGTTGACGCTTGGCTTTTCTCGCATTATATTTTAATAGATTCATCCGATCTGTCACTCAAGTGTCGGACATCATAATCAAATGATCACATATTAGCTAACGTTCCAATCATAATGACGTAGTTCCGTCACAAAAATCTAAAAGTTCGTCACAAATTGTCCGAATTGTATGTCTTTGCTGAATTTATAATTTAATAAACATTCTGTTAGATATCTTGAAACTACTCTGACTGGGAGCTGCTGCTGCCATAGTCAAGAATACCACACCAGACAAATTAGGTTCAAAATATTCAATAGCTTAGCAGTAAAGTTAGGCATTAGAACTTCTAATCTAACATGAATAAGCTGAGCTTTCCTAAGACTGTCAGGGGAAGGCCTATATCTAGAATTGACCTTTCCGGCTTTAGCTATGCCTCGCCCATCTCTAGTTCAGCTCCACCCACACACCACTTGTGTTGGGATCGATCGATCCCTGAGCTCCCTGTTTGTCAATTTCCATAAAACTATACATGAAGGCTGTTATATATTTTGAAACTAAATTGACTGGGTGCTGCGGCTGCCTATGGAATATTTATTAAATAGTAAACCCATGCAATTCGTACAATGTGTCGGACTATTATGTGTTAGAGACGGAGTATATCAAGTCATTCATGACGTCATTTAGTATGACGTCATCACACACGTCACTTATTCGATTATGATGTCATATGACGTCATATGATGGATGGATACACTTTGGAACGTCCATTGAAATGTGCCCCTCTAATCCCTGGGCTACCAGTATGACTAGATTAGGGGAAAATAATAATTAGTGTGATTTGGTACAAGCCTCTCTATCATATGCATCGCGTGATCAGATCCGTGTTTTCGTAATGGCAGAAACCGTCAACTACAGCTTCCTTGGCGAATCATAGCAGATTGGCATAGGCGGAGGAATAGTGGATAACTGAGGAAGACATTAAATTGCCATATAATTCTACAATAATGATGGCTTTATTCAGTGATTTTGTGCAAGCGGTAATGTCAAACTCTCTTTCCAATACTGCCGAAACTATATGCACCTTGTCGAAGGAATTCATTTAAAACTGAATGATCATAGTATCCAGGATGAAAATGACTTTGGATAATTACAACAAGCTACATATAGTTCACTAGGAAACATTGTTGTTGCATCTAAGGCAGATGTGTCAGCAATGTTACCATTAAACCTATTTATCGACAGATAGACCAACAGCCTGACTGACAGACCAACCAAATGACCAATCAACCAGCCGAGTGACCGACCAACTGGCCAATAGTCCGACAGATAGACTGGCAGACATACCGACCAACTGGACCAACTACCAGACGGACCAACCAATGGAGCAATCAACCGACGTCCGATCAACCGACAGACAGCCCGACTGATAGATAGACAATGACCATCATTCAACAAAAATCGCCTACAAAAGCGTTAATATAGATATAAATTCTGTGCAATATATATGGCCAAAATTGATGGTTGAACTAGACTACAATATATAATAGATAACGAATCTACCACAAGATACTTATAATGTATGATTACTGTATTCTGCGGCTGTAGTAGTAGAAACATGCTACAGCTGCAATCAGTCCGTCGATTTTCCCCACTGTGTCTTGTCCTCAGCCGAAATCCTTAGCTTCCTCAGGTCGATTCTTGACTTGAGTGTACCGAGTCCTACTTACTTGAGGTCGCCTCGTAGGACGCTTAACAGATTTATGCAATGACGTCCTCTCCTGGCTTTGTATTTGCTGGCTCCGAGTAGGGCGAATTCCATGACTCTCTGTGCTGGTGTCTCCTCTGGCATCCTTAGCACATGGCCAAACATGGACCATCATTGCTGGGCGACTTTTACAGACAGCGGCGACGTATTGCACATCTTGTATAGTGCATCGTTGGAAATTATGCTCTCTGGCCATCGGTGTTCAGTAATGGTGCGTAGGTGTTTGCGGTGGCAGGCATCGAGTGTGTCTAGAGCTGCCATTGGAGCTGCCCAGCTATTAGAGCTCTACAGCTTCAAGGATACGCAGATTGCATTGTATAAACGTAGCCTCTTTATCAAGGGCATCTCTGATCTACGAATCCATAGCTTCCAGAATTACTGGAAAGCTATGTTCCCCATGACGCAGCGTGCAGAAATATCAGCAGTACTGCAAAGCCGTGAGTCCAGGATTTTACTTTTCCCCCATTGCTCGCCGCCACGTAGTGGGTCTTCATTTCTATAGTTTCATGCTTTGTCGATATGTATATGTGGGTGAACTCTGTTTTGGATTCATTCATAAAGAGATTCTCAATTTGTAATTTGCTTGCAACTATTCGGAGAAATTCGTCAAGGGATTTCTTTTCCTCGTCTATGAAGTCCACATCGTCGGCATATTCCATCTCTAGTGACATGCTCAGTATTGACACTGGGGGGGATTCTCAATTTTTAGTTTTCTTGCAATTATTCGGAGAAATTCGTCAAGGGGTTTCTTTTCCTCGTCTATGAAGTCCACATCGTCAGCATATTCCATCTCTAGTGGCATGCTCAGTATTGCCACTGGGTTTTTTTGTCTTGTGGAACGTTCCCACACAGGTTTCAATGCAGCAGCAAGGTAGCAGGTGAAAAGCACCGGAGATAGACCATCTCCTTGTGGGGAGCCAATTGATGTCTCAAACTACAGACTACAGTGACTTGACTCGTACTCTCATCTTGGTGTCGGCAAGCAGTAGTCTCACTAGTCGTAGCTCATCTTCATCGAAACTGGCCTGGTGTAGTACATCTAGAATATGTGAGCGTTTTATTGTGTCGAAGGCTCGTGTGATGTCGGTGACCATTTTGTGGAAGTCCCAGTGCTTGGACATGACTACCGATACAAGCATGCGCTGAGCCTATACAATGTATGTGCAGCTGCGTCCACGTTTGAAGCCACTTTGACATGCTCCAGTGAAGTAATCGATCTTGTCTCGGATGCGGCATAGAGTAACATTGGATAAGATTTTCCGTATGCTGTTAAGGAGCACAATGGGCCGCAGATTGGCTGGGGCCCAGGTGGCTTCTTGGGCTTGGGTAGTGTGATAAGAGTGCCGTGGCCTACAGCGTCGATGGGAAGGTGGTGCATAAAAGCTGAATTGATTAGTTGCGTGATCGGTTTTGAGATAATGTCACTTGCAGATTTTAATAGTTCATTGCTCATGCCATCAGGTCCAGATGTACGTCCATTTCAGGGCTTTAAGTGCCTTCTCAACTTCTGCTGTTTTATTTTGTGTTAGTAATGGCCTGGGGTCTCCTGAGAACGGGTGCAAGGGCTCATCATCGTTGTCAGTGAACTGTTCCTTGAACCATTCTCGGATCGCCTCGGCTTTTCCCTGGTCAGTCCCGATAAAGTGCCTTTCAGATTTGTGTACAGTGAGTGATGGTGTGTAGTCAGTAACTCTCAGGGCTCGGGATGCCCGAGGCATTTTGTGACAGTCATCCGTGGCAGTGATTTCATCTGCTAGGGAGTCTGCCTGTTGAGTAGCAAGATCTTTTAAGCATTCGTTAATGTGGCGCAGAATAATATTGTGCTCCCGGCGTAGTTTGGTGCGGACTTCACTTTGGCCACTTTGATAAATGTGCAGCCATAACGCTTTTTACTACTGGCAGGTCGTCAGTATACCTAGTTTGGTTGTTTTTAAGAACACCTATGGTGCTGATAGCGGATGATTTCAGTATTTTGGTTAGGGCTTCGTTTGGATCCGAGCTCACATCGATGTTAGCTCTTTGTTCCCAGAGGGCTTTTTTGTATGACATGTGAGTGTCAGTGCCGCTTATGAGCTTAGGTAGGTTGTAGGTGACTCTACCCTCTTGGCTGTTATGGTGTTTCTATATTAGGTAGAGCTCCTTCATTTGAAGGCGTGTAATGACTAGCTTATGGTCAGAATTGAGGTCTGTGCCTCCATACGAACGAGCATTCCGGAGTAAGGGTTTTGCTTCTGTCTTGCATAGTATAAAGTTTATTTAATTGAAGACATCTGTTGTAGCCTTAGAACCTTTTGGGGTTTTGTGATCAGTAATGTGTCCAGTCCATATTGTCCGGTGACGACATCAGTGTTTGAAAGCCGTATTTGTGACAAACAGGCCATTGGAGCTAAGAAATGCCACCAGTGCATCCCTGAACTTTTGTCCGCAATTCCGAGTTTACCCAGCTTGGAGTTGAAATCTCCACACATGAACAGTTGCCATCTAACTGGGATTGTAATGGCGGAGCTCAGTTCTGCATAGAAGGAACCTAATATTGCTGGATTCTCTTTGGCTTTTTCGGTAGTTGGGCCGTATGCGTTGACAATTCGACACTTAGTGGTGGTGTGTGTTCGCGTAGGTATAGCCAGGTCGATCAATGCAATGCAATCACTGACGTATCCAAAACTAATGACATGATCAAAGACCCTTGGTCCACTTACGAAGCCTAAGCCCAGGTATGTGGCCTGTTTTTGCTCCATGAGCACTAGCTTATGGCATGTCTGTTGTTGCTGCTCTGAGTGTTTAGCTACTTTATTCTATTAAATGCATGCAATATCGGTGTTATAGTGTTCACAGTCTGCACCTAAAGTTTGCCTCTTTGATGTTGCACTCATACCACGTACATTCCACGTAGCTATGATAAGCTCCTGGGAAGATTGCGTCATCTGGGGATGTCGAGCACAGTTTCTTGTTTGAAGAAGGGTAGGCATAATCAGAGTTGTCTCTGTATGCGTTTGTCAGCCCGCAATCCTTGATGACTTAGTTTCCCAGCAAAGTTGGTACTTAGGGAGGAGACCAATGAAGGTGTCATCTTTCTATATTGTATTATAGTTATAATACTTTGGTTGTTTACATAGATTTTGCATGCCTCTATAATGGACACAGTATGAGGGACCACATTTTCTAACCAAAGAAAATGTGGTCGCTTAGGCTAAGCTTCAATATTGGACATCGTTATTGTGGTCAATGAGTGCCTTTCAACTAGACGGGTTGTCCTAGACAGATGTTATTTTGAGCACCTGCCAGAAAGAACCATTATTATTGGGCTCCAAAAACATGTGACCACTTTAAATCGATTTGTCAGTATTTCCGGCTTTGTACCATCTTTATTTTGCACGACAAATCGGGTTTTCGCTTGGGCAATCATGCAATAAAGCTGGTTGCAATGGCGCACATTATCAAGTTATCCCTAGCTGTGCTAATACTATGACAATGTATGCATATTATTTGCAGGCACTCAAACCCCTGAAAAATGTATGTGCATTCGGACCCGATGTCATGAGCAAAAACTATTCAAATACGTAAGTGAAATTATCTCAAAACTATCAGGCACCTTATCAATTCAGCTTTTATGCACCACCTTCCCATCGACGCTGTATGCCACAGCACCCTTATCACACTACCCTTGTCGAAGAAGCCAAATTGCCCAATCCAATCGGCGGCCAATTGTGTTCTGCAAAAGCATACAGAAAATCCTATCCAATGTTAGTTACTCTATGCCACCTTTGAGACAAGATCGATGACTTCACTGGATCATGTTAACGTAGCCTTACACGTGGACGAAGCTGTGTAGACATTGAAGTAGTCAACGCATACTTGTTGTCATGTCAAAACAGTGGGATTTCCTCAAAATGGGCATTGACATATCGCAAGCCTTTGACACAATTAAACACTCAAAGATCCTAGATGTACTACACCAGGCCAGGTGTTGCAATGAATGTGAGCTACAACGAGTAAGACTACTATCTGCAGAGACCAAACTGAGAGTACGAGAGAAGACGATGAAGTATGTAGAGTTTGAGACATCAATCAGCTCGCCACAGGGAGATGGTCTATCCCCTGTGCGTTTCCCCTGCCATCGTGATGCTGTATTGAAATCTCCATGGGAAAATTCCACAAGACAACCACACCCACACCCCACACTACAATATCTACACTGGGTATGCCGCTAGAGATGGAATGTGTCTACAATGTGGACTTCATAAACGAGTAAAAGAAACCCCTTGACGAACTGCTCCCAATAGATGCAAGCAAACAACAAATTGAAAATTCTCTGGTAGATGATAGAGGCAAAGTAAAAATCTGGGCTCACTGGTCTGTAATACTTCTGACATTGCTGTACGTTGCATCGTGGAGAACATAGTTTTCCAGTCCTTCTGGAAGCTATGGATTCATAGATCAAAGATGTCATTGAGAAAGCGACTACGTTTATACAATGCAACCCGTGTATCCTTGATGCTATATAAGTGCAACAGCTAAGGCAGCTCCAAAGGCAGCTCGAAATAAACATGATGTCTGCCACCGAAAACACCTTCGCACCATCACTGAACACTGATGGCCAGGCAACATAATTTCCAACGATGCACTACACAAGATGTGTAATAGAGTGCCACTATCTGTAAAAGTTGACCAGCAAAGATGATACATCTTTGGCCATATGCAAAGGACGCCAGAAAACACACCAGAACAGAGAGCATTGGAATTCGCCCTACTGACAGCCAGCAAATATAAAGCCAGGAGAGGACGTCTTTGCATAAATATGTTAGGCGTGCTGCGAGGTGATCTCAAGAAAGCATTACTTGGTACACTCAGATTAAGAATGGACTTGAGGAAGACACAGTGGTCAAATGCGAGGAAGGACTGATTGAGGCATGTTTTCGGTTTAGTTCTACATTATATGTCTTATATCATAGGATTGATTCATCCTTTTGGAGCTTATATAGTACTTGATATTTGGAGATTTAGGGGGTGGGTCAAATGTCAAGGGTTCTGTGGCATTGGTACAAAAGAGGCTACGCTTTTGGTGTATCTCAACATATTGTTGTGCACGTGAGGAGTGTTATGAAATATTGTGTAACCTATAAATGAAAGATTACATAATTTTGTATCCTTTGTTGAACAGTTTTAGGAAATTGGGTGGCGACATTATTGACGACGTTTAATGTCATTTATTTATATGACAGTAAATTTAGACGCTGATAACTGATACATTTATTACACCCAGACTTTGTACAAAGTATATGGGATTATATACAAATTTTCCCCATCAATCTATGAACAGGCAACAACTCATCAGCCCTGCGTTTCGTAGAAAGACAATGCACAATTTCTACCCGAAGAGCTAGTGACTACCAATTGGTGAATCCAATTTCTTAGTCAATCGAATGACGTCATAAGCAACTACGTCACATGTAGGCTTGTGCCATAATCAATTACATCATGAATGACCCAATTTAGTCCATCATAGACGCTTAATAGCCGGTCAAGTTGTACCAATTCTATGTCTTTAGTATTTAATAAACATTCTGTTATAAACTTTGAAACTAATTTGAATAGGTCTTCTTGCAGACATAGGCAGCAACAGCACCCAGTCCAATTAGTTTCAAAATATTCAACCGCTTACCTGTATAGTTTTATGAAATTTGAGATTCTGAGAGTGCAGTGTTCGACTGATCACAACATGGGCAAAGCGTGGGCGTAGCTGAGCTAGAGCCGAGTGGAGCATAGATAAAAATGTATTCATCTATTACATCATATCTAATAGATGGATCCATTTCCCTATACCACGCCTATTTTAAGCTATGCACCGTACACTAGTTAGACGTGTTGGAAACAATTTGAAAATTTGTAAACTGAATTCCCAGACTCTGAATATGATGGCAAAGGTAGAGACAGGCGTTTGAATATTATGAAATTAACCTGACTTGAGGCTGTTTCCGTCTATGGCAGCAACCGCTCCTAGTCAAATTAGTTTCAAAATATTCAAATGAATACATATTAAACTGTAAATTCACCAAAGACTATATACATTTCTTGCAATTTCGTAAGACACATTTCGGTTTTTGAGACAGCATTACATTATTTTTATTGTAGTATCAGCCAACATGTGACATATTTGATTATTACGTGAGCTACTTGAGTGACAGATCGGATCCCTCGATGGAATTTTATTATAACGCATTTGCAGAATCATTGTTAACCCTATTGTTGATCAAACTAAAGTGAAGATTCAATATAATTTAGAAAGATAATAATTATGTTAACACTATTGTCCTAAGAATATGTTGACTTTTTTCCAATATTTTGAAAAGTACCAAATCCAAGATGGCAACCATTACTAAATACGGCACAGTTGTAAATATTTCCATAATGAAGTTCTTTCCAAAAGGGTGAAAATTGTCTCAGGAAAATAAACATCTACTACGCATGTATCTGTGCATAAACCCGTGCGTGTGCCAGTGCGCGCGTACTTATTTGACACGTCTACAAATTCTTTCTCTCCCCCTAAGAACCGTTGAACTGCTAATTTATACATGCAAATTGGATGACACACCGGCTGTATATTTTCAGCCTCTCATTCAATTATCGTGTTGTTCTTGGATCATTTCATTCCAACCATGGTAACTTTCAATTTGTCGGAAAATTGGCAAACCGAATTGACCAGCTTATTAATGTCATGAAGTTCCTATTTGATTCCGATGGCTAATTGGTTCCATTCCTGTCTAGGCTAACGCACCTACATACACACTAGCTCAAGGGCAATAGAACTTGCTCACGGGCAATATTCTTCATTTCTAGCTTGAATAGACGACGCCCTTATTTCGACCCACTCATTCTAGTGGCAAATTTAAAAAAAAAAAAAAAAAAAGCTCTTCTGATCAGCATATGAATATTCTTTAAGCCCACTGCAAATAGCAGTTTTGGTCAACCTGACCATTAATGGCTTAAAATTCCGGGAAAATGGTATAATGTGTGCAAAATAGTAAAATATCCTTGAAAATATTTGAACAAACTTATTAAATGCCCTTAGATTTATCTGAGACTATGTACCCTATAACAGCAGTATAGATCTCTTTAATGTGGATTATATAATGGGTCTACGCGTCTCTCCCATATTTGGTCGGCTCACTGTGTATCCTTGTATAAGTTTATTGTTAAGGTATTGTTTCTGGCTTATCACATACAGTGAATTCCTATTCCTTTAAATGCTTTCCCTGCTTCTTAGCTCATAAGATTGACCAAATCGAAATAACAAGCAGGAAGTGATTGATTCACATCTAAAAAAATTTAACTAGACAGCAGCCCACGTAGATAGTTACTACACCTGTCAATCCTGTCCATATTGTAGCCATGAAGAACGGATTCGTCCTGCCACTTAAGTATATGACGTCATACTCAACATCTTCATATTTAGACTGATGTCACTATCAAAATGTTGTCCTGAACATTTAAACTTCAGTAAAGTATACGAATTGTATATCTTTGATAGATATTTATTAACCGTTCTTTTGAACATTTTGAAACTAATTTGTCTGGACGCTGTTACTCTGGAAATTACTACCAAGGTAAGCTCACCTTTTACAGCATCTATCATCACTAAAGCCACAAGAACAGTTACATAGTACTATTATTTACTACTCATGGCAAAGTGATACTATATTATAAACGATCTTGCTGAAAGCTATTGGGGTATTCATCGATTTCAAACTGTACACGTTGTGAATATTGATTTTGCGAATTGACTACTCGCATATTCATTTGAACTGCTAATTTAGAAATAAAATTAAATGCCTACTCAAGTGTATATTTCCAACCTCTCATAAAATTATCGTATGACTCTGGGGGTCATTTGATTCCGCCCACGGTAACTTTCAGTTTCTATGAAAATTGGCGAAGCAACTCGACCAGATGCTTAAGAACGTGAAGTTGGTTTTAGATTATAACTTTTAATTGGTTTTATTCCTGAAGTGAGTAGTGCATCAACAAGATGACTTACGAACGAAGAACATTCTCCAATTCTAGGTGGAAGAAACGATGAATGGTTCATTTGACAATTCAGTATGCATAAACGCGATTGAGGTACCTTACTATGAACACACATGTCCACCTTCCTTCACACATTCTGGAAAATGAGATAGAATAAGCACAATGATCCATATCCAGTCATTCATATCGCTACTGACACACATGCACACTTCTTATTTATAGCATCAAAAACATAACTATCCACACGATTGTGGCCGGAATGGTGTCACCGTCACAATAATGTGGATTGCATTCTTAATCTGTCTGGTGGGAGTGTGTTATCTAAAAACTGTAGAATCTTTTATCGATCAACACACATGTGCCCTTAATTTCCTGAATCAGTAAACAATGGGTGTTATGTAATCACTCACCCTTTGAAACACTGCTGTTTCCCAAGGTCTAGTGTGCCGTTTCAATGATCCTCTGAGGCTCTCATATTATCACCTTTCTTGACGCTTGAAATATGTTATATGACCACGTGGTGTGTCATATGTAGCCACCTTAATATGCTATGTCCAAGGACTTGAGCTACGAAACCAATATTATAGTTGCGTTTGTGGAATCCAGAAGTTTCCCTGGTATTCCCAACAATCCACGGCGGCCACCTGAAAACACATAGTTCTCTTTATTGACACATTTACTGATTTACTTTTCAGACTCTTGATGCGCTTAGCATACTGTTGAGGTCTCGGGGATCTGTAGATCAAACATTGCTAAATCTCTTTGAAGAAGTGTAGCTGTGATACTTGCATTGATGTTGTTTTGTTTAGTGATAATTTTAGACAATCCTAACTTAATAAGATAAATATCGCACGGGGAGCAACTGCTTTCACTCTAATTATTTCCAAAACGTGCACCAATTTTCTGGCATAGAAATCACCAATTTGAGACCCCAGGTGTGAAATGGGTAAGAAGCATGACCAGTTTAATATCAGATGAAACAGGCATTGAGGCAGACCAGCTTACAGCGCAAAAATATCATGGTTTACCCAATCGATGGTGATTCATCAGTTTGAACAGTTTTCATTTTGTATTTCCTGACTTTAATCCTCGTCTTTCAAAGCAACCAATCTTAGCAACAATTAGTCACCCAGAATAATCATGCAGAACAGATACCTCTTCTGATAGAGTGCAGCTTGATTTCGTTTCATCTTCTCGTATAACACCAGAGAAATACTGAGAAATCTAAACTTGGTTAATCTTTGTAGAGCGAATTTCTTCACACAGATATCTGGCGTGCTAATCAAACACCTCATAGCTGATATCACAAACAAAATGACGTGGGTTCGTCACGAAAATCGAAATGTTCGTCACGAAAATGTACGAATTGTATGTCTTTGATGAATTTCTAATTTAACAAGCATTTTGTTGAAATTTCTTTGAAAGTAAAATGAAATGGGAGCTATTGCAACAGTCACTAGTCCACTTAGGTTCAAAATAGTAACCAGCTTACCTGTAGTTAAGTTGAATTTCTGATTCTGTGAATTCAGGAGTCAAAGTATACATATCGATACAAAACATACACAAAATGTGCGTAGATTAGATATAAATGCATCTCTCTATTCGATGGAGGAATCCAGTTTTATATATGCCCCGTCCATCTCTAGCTAAGCTCCACCCACGCTTTTCTTGATTTGGAATCAATCGATCTGAATCTCTATTCCCAATTTGACTGTGTGTTGTCGCTTCATATGGCAGCAGGAGTGCCCAGTCAAATTAGTTTTAAAATATTCGTTAGAATCTTTACTTAATAGTACAGACATACAATTCCTACAATGTGTCCGACTATTAAGCGTTTAAGACAGACTAATCGAGCAATTCGTGCTGTAATTTATCATGACGCCATCCTACACATGTAGTTGATCATGACGTTATGTGATGGATGGATACACTGGAAACGGCCATTCTCTGCTATTCCGAATTTAGCTCACTTTATTCTCTCAGCCTATTATAATAGCATATGGTAGATGGCTGGGATTGGCTAACGAGGTTTAATGACACTTTGTGGGAGACAATTAATCTTGTATATGTTAGTCTATTATCCGATTTCTAATACAGAGCATACAGCAATGTACCGAGATTCATGACTAATGTATTCGTAAACCCGGCGTGTGATTACAGTAGATTGGGCTTTTAGATCTGGTGATCAAACACATTCTTCTGATACGCAAAGAGCACTGGTCAAAATGACTGGTGATTTGCCATAATCACCAATTCCCCAGGGTCGATACCTGGCCAATACTGGGTCGTAGATTCTTATTCTTAATTCTTCTTTTTTCTTTTCGCTTAGCTGTCAGAATGAATCGGATACATGTGCAACAATTTTCCAAACTCAAATAACCAGTCGATATAGTTATGTGAAAGAGTCTCAATGGAATGCAAACATTGAGTGATGAGGTTGAAAATACACAAGTAAGTAGTGATGGCAATTTGTATTTTTAAGTAACAGGTTAATGATTCGAAACAGGGGAACAAGGTCATGCAGATGTATGAATATATCTACACGAGCATACTTGAAATACGATATACGTTTTGATAAGTTATTGATTTCATGGCTGGCACATGTATCCAATACAGCTATGTATCGACTCATCGGAATACGATTGTGTGATTGATTAGATCATTTGAGATGTCAAGCACTTCTTATGCGTATTCTGGTACGACCGCGCACATACTCAGTTCGTTACAGACAATGCTGCCTTCATTGTGTGACCAGACTCGGACATGGACGCGTGATTGTAGGTGCTACCTTTGGAGAATAAACGATTGTCTTCCAACTATTAGCTCAGGTAACTGTACTCCCAGCAGACAATAGATGGATCCTATCTATAGCCCAAATATATGAGGTCATAATCAATTACGTCACTCGCTAGCTAACCATCAAAATGACTCTGTCATGAAAATCGAGAAGTCCATCACGAAAGTGTATGAATTGTGCTTTCCGAATAATTCAATAATCATTCTTATTTGTCAAATTAATTTCAAAATATTCAACAGAATGTTTATTAACTAGAAAAGACATACAATTTGTACATCTGACAGACTTTTAAAACGATCATGGCGGCCGCAGCTGCGTCTTCCTTACGTATTTGATTGTGACGTCATCCTACATGTGATGTAATGATACCGCATACTTGAGTGACGGATCAGATTCATTCGCTTGATGTTGAACGGTGTGAGAGCAAATAATACATTAATTTTTTCCATGGATTTCGTTTTTCTTTCTTGGATGATCAGAAGTAGCGTTTTGTCGACATTTGATTTAGTTTACCGTATGAAACTATTTTTCACCTCCTAATGAACGTAAGGCAGGTTTGATAGTAACAAACCTAGACAAATTCGTCTCAAAATGTTCAGCAGCTTACTATGAAAGTTGGATATTAAAGCCTCGATTCCATCACGCATACAAAATGGGAGGAGCTTTCCTAAAAATAGGCGGAGAAGGCCTATTTCTAGAATTGAATATGCTACTCTAATCCATGGGCTAACAGTATGGTTAGGTTGATTTGATACACACTTCTTTGTCGTGTTCATCGTGTGGATAGATCCGATTCTTTGTTGCGCGAAATAAATTCTTTTAACTACGTGAGAGAATTGTTAAATACGGAAGGTGCTACACACGGCTAATATGCTACAACCTGTCATAGGATTCCGACATGAGCCAGAAATGCTATGATGTAGAATGGTCATCGTGAGAATTCACGGTCACGGCATAATAAACACCTGGGATGAGAACGAATGTACACCTATGTATATGTCAGAATACACACACTGATATATTATATATTATTATCTATTATACTGTGAGTGGTTTGGTGAGATCTTAGGGGATGCAAAAGCGTAAATTATTAGCGTTTGAATCGTTTCTCATCGAGGAAAGTAACGCAGAATTTATTTATCAATCATATGACGTCAACAAAGTCACGTGTAGGCTGACATCATAATCATTTACGTCATGAATGAGGAGATTTAGTCTGTCATAAGCGGGTAAAAGTCTGGCAAGTTGTACGAATCTTTCTTTCCTATTTAATAAATGGTCTGTTGAATATTTTCAATATGTGCGTGCGTGCGTGCGTGCATGCGTGCGTGCGTGCGTGCGTGCGTGCGTGCGTGTGTGTCGATGTGCGTGTGTGTGAGTGGGTGTGTGTGTGGTTGTGTGGTTGTGTGGGTGTGTGGGTGGGTGGGTAGATGGACGGGCAGGCGAGCAGGCGAGCAAACGAAAGAGCGAGGGAGGGAGAAGGAAAGGAGGGAGAGATAGAACAAGCGGGCGGATGGGTGTGTGGATACACTAAAACGTATGGGTCCGAACTGGCTCAGATGTTAACACAGGAAAGGGTTCGACCAAATACTAGGATTCCACAACTTTGGGTGTGATAAAAAATATCTGGAACATCCGAAATGTTCTGAAACAGGGAGCTACCGCGATTCTATTGACCTTGTTTTATAGATCAACTGTTACAACCAATACGTTATAGCATTCATTTATTATCATCCAGAAGATAGAGCTAAGAATATAGCCTACCTACTACGAAATATTTTGATCGGAATAAAACAAGAATAATAAAAAATAAAATGACCGATATAATAAAACAAAATAATCTCAAAAGATTAAAAAAGAGTATTGAATGACAATTCTGTTGCCTGCATAGCGCATATGTTTCATGGAACTGCACAAATAAACCCAATGTCTGTTTATATTCAGCTTCTATGAGAACATTGGCAGCCCGAAGTTGGGCCTGAAGCTAAAGAATTGTTGGCATCATTGAGAATTTCTATGTATGTGTTTGGAATGGCTTTGATTTACTAAAAGCAGGATTGGCCTGCAGCCATGTGAATGGCACTGATTTATCTCTTCATAATAATGTGTAGTGGTGGATCTATTCTTCAACTTTATGAACCTATGAAACATGTTAACACCTGAATAACTAAATCCTAATTTCAATGCAACCATATAAGCCTATTTAAGCTGTTGAATATAATGAAACTAATCTGAATGAGAGCTGTTGCCGCCATAGGTAGCAGCACCTTCAAGTAAAAGTAGATTCAGAATTTTTACCACAAGTTGTATTGAAGTGTAAATCATTTTTCGCATCCGATATTTCGGTTACAGCGGGTCAATAGACTGGCTTGGATGAAAATCCTAATCACTGACATGTAAGAATTATGTATCACTGTAGCAATTATTAGCAAATGATGGGCTACTCTACCAGCTTACGAGTAACAAGTTGGGTAACATTTAAGACATCAGATATTAATATTATTGAATTAAACCTGATAACACAACATGCATGTAGAAAAGCATCATTTATCAACTCCAGTTGCTTAATGTTACTGTCACAATGGTCTGGTTCAAAATGAACAAGGGCACTCGAGGGAAATTGTCTTTATTACATGAAATAAATCATGACAGTTTCAACAAACACAACAGTGCGTTTGAATTTGAAAGTAGTATTAGATGAAGGGATTCGATCAGCTACTCAACTATCAACCTCAGCTTGCTGGGCCAATTGTCCCAGTATCGGCTCAGTAGTCTATGTTGTCAGGGTAATTGAAAACAGTATATGATTTACCATAGCAATGCTCTGTCTAAGACAAATTACTGCCGTGCTATCTACTTATCTAATTTTTCTTTGCTGTATATACTTGGCCTCCAAACGGACAATACCACAACAGAGGCGATTTTGGGCCGGATTGCCCATTATATAGGGCTAAGTTAACACAAGAGTACATGGTACAATAAGCAACCTGCACAGCAATAGCGAACTGTGAAAACAAGACAGACCACTACAGTATTAATATACACCGATCACATTGAGTAAATGGTACAGTAAGGCAAAGCTGAGGTTTTTAGAGATAAAGTGGCTTTCAAAGCTTCCGAGGTGAAGCATAGGACAGTGGCGTAATTGGAGGGATGATGCATTGAGGAAGACATTAATGTTAGTGCAGACGCATTGTCAAATAATTCTACAATAATGATGGCTTTATTCAGAGATTGTGTGCAAGTGGTAATGCGAAACTCTCTTTCCAATACTGGCGAAATTATGTACATCTGGTATCAAGGAGTGCTGTGATAAAACTGATCATACTATCCATGAAGAAAATGGTTTTGTTTATTTACAGTAAACTCCACTAGAACCATGCACGCTGTGCCACACAGCATAAAGCATTGTTGGCAGACAATGCATTATTACCAGATAAAACAGCAGCGTGGCGAAATATACATCGTTGGAGCCAAGAACCAACTGATATTGTTGACATAATGGAAACAGATAACATGAGCAGTCAATCGTGTTTATATCCAACCATCACGTACGGGTTGCAGAAGACATAAATAAAACGTGCAACATAATATGATGGGTGTTTCAAGCAATGGTGCAGCGGTGGAATTGCGGGTAATAGCTGAAACAGTGAAGATCATTTCTGATTCTGTACATGAATGATTGATTCCCCAACATCAAATTTCATGACAACTTCAAATTGCAGAAGCAAAATCTGTAAGGACCATGCACAATGTGTATATGTATGATGCTAAAGAGAAACATGTGCCGATAACGTAGATCTAGATTTATTCAGAACACCTAATGTTATCGAGGACACCGGGTGTGGATTCATGTTGAGAAACTAGTCGAGCAAAACAATTACCTGCGAAATTCTCCTTACCAATAGTTGAATGAATGCTCAGATCTAATCAATTTATCCACTCAATTCTTGGCTGACAATCAGCCACTCACCAATAGTGATTCTAACTGCACCAGACTGGATGACTAGACTGGATGTCATGGTTGTCCGGCAGTCTCTGGGAATCGTACACCAGCGTTTGACATTGAACTTTAAATAGCAGTTTCGATGTTATTTAGTTGTTAGAAGATGTAGTATCTAGAACGAAATATTAGAGAGGAAACATGCAGCAAGCGAACGCAAGGAACAGGCGATGTAATTAAAAAAGTCAACACTATACCAGAGAGGCGATCCTTGGAAACTGTGACAGATTATGTTGGACAGTAAAATCTTTAGCATTAATCATTCTGTCTGCCTACTCTCCATTATTCACGCCCTAACACATACGCCAGCACTGACCACGCACTCGCTCGTCTACTGCCATCAGTTCCCTGCTCTCTTTCTGTCTTTAGCCTCCCCAATAGAACGATCTCCATCTCCCGCCCACCATTCTCATCTCTGAATCTCTCACTTATATGCCACTTTGCGCCCAACGATTGTGTGAAGGTGAATCGTCCAATATGTAAGGGAAGTGTTATTATCTTAGGCAGTTTGATCAGAAATCTTAAACAATTTGACAGACCTATTTATCGACATACTGATAGATAGACCAACAGCCTGAACGACAGACCGATCAACCAACCGACTGACCGACCAACTGGTAGACAGACTGACTGACTGACTGACCAACTGCCAGATGGACCAACCAATGGAGGGATCAACCGACGTCTGACAAACCGACAGACAGACATAGTCTGGCAGATAGGCAATTATCATCATTCAACAATAATCGCCCACAAAAGCGTTAATATAGATCTAAACTCTGCAATACATATGGCCAAAATGGATGGTCAAAGCAGACTGCAACATATATTGGATAACAAATCTATTACATGATGGTTATACTCCCTTTGATATTTTCAGACTGTTAAGCATGCGTTTATAACCGGCACAGTATGAGGAATTCAACTTTGTAACCACAGAAAATGTGGTCGCTTAAGGCAACTTTCAATATTGGGCGTCGTTATTGCAGTCAATGAGTGTTGTTCCACTAGGCCGGTTTTCATAGACAGGTGTTATTTTGAACACCTGCCATAAAGAACCATTTTATTGGGGTCCATCAACAGGTGACCGTTTTAGAGAGACTTGGCATTATTTCCGGCTTTTCGTCATCTTTATTTCTATGACAAATCGGATTTTCGTTTGGGCAATCAGACAAAACAGCTGACAATCTCTCCTTTGACGCACACATTAACGAGAAAAGAAACAAAGCTAATTCAATAATGGGAGTAATCCGACGGAATATGGAGTTTCTTGACATTGATTCATTCAGGATTCTGTATACTTCTCTCGTATGACCTCATCTAGAATATGCTAATCAACTATGGAACCCACATCTATAAAGACAAATAACGACCAGCATAGAGCAACTAAACTCATACCAGGATTATACAACACACTTATGAAGAAAGACTGAAGCTCTTAAATCTACCAACTTTAGCATACTGTTGACACGGGGGAGATCTTATAGAACCTCACAAGATACTTTCCAGCAAATACAATAAGGAAGCAGTGAATGTATCTATTCCACTGCTATATAACAGCATAACCAGAGGACATTGTATGATTACTGTATTCTGCGGCTGTAGTAGTAGAAACATCCTACAGTTGCAATCACTCCTTCTTCACTTTTGCCCACTGTATCTTGTCCTTAGCTTCCTCAGGTCCATTCTTGACTTGAGTGTACAGAGTCCTGCTTTCTTGAGGCCACCTCGTAGCACGCTTAGCAGATTTATGCAATGACGCCCTCTCCTTGCTGTGTATTTACTGGCTCCGAGTAGGGCGAATTCTAAGGATCTCTGTGCTTGGGTCTCTTCCGACACCCTTAGCACATGGCCAAACATGGACCATCTTTGCTGGGTGACTTTTACAGACAACAGCGACGTGTTACACATCTTGTATTGTGCATCGTTGGAAATTATGCTGCCTGTGTGTAGGTGTTTGCAGTGGCAGGCATCGAGTTTGTCTAGAGCTGCCTTTGGAGCTGCCCGGCTGTTACAGTTATACAGCATCAAGGATATGCAGGTTGCATTGCATAAACGTAGCTTCTTTATCAAGGGCATCTTTGAGCTACGAATCCATAGCTTCTAGAAGGACTGGAAAGCTATGTTCCCCATGGTGCAGCGTGCAGCAATGCCCGCAGTAATGCAAAGCATTGAGCCCAGGCTTTTACTTTTCCTCAATGGTTCACCGCCACGAATTGTGTCGTCATTTTCTAGAGTTCCATGCTTTGTCGATAGGTATATGTGGGTGAACTCTGTTTTGGATTCATTCATAAGGAGATTCTCAATTTTTAGTTTGCTTGCAGCTATTGGGAGAAGTTTGTCAAGGGGTTTCTTTTCCTCGTCTATGAAGTCCACATCGTCGGCATATTCCATCTGTAGCAGGCATGCCCAGTATTGACACTTGGGGGTGGTGGTTGGGGGGTTTGGTCTTGTGGAACTTTCCCGCACAGATTTCAATGCGGCAGCGAGGTAGCAGGTTAATAGCACCGGAGATAGACCATCTGCCTGTGGGAAGCCGATTTTTGTCTCAAACTCTGCAGACTTCACTGACTTGACTCGTACTATCAGCTTGGTGTCTGCGAGCAGTAGTCTCACTAGTCATAGCTCACCTCATTGCAACTGACCTGGCATAGTACATCTAGGATCTTTGAGCGTTTAATTGTATCGAAGGCTCGTGACATGTCAATGCCCATTTTGTGGAAGTCCCAGTGTTTGGACATGACTACCAACACAAGCATGCGTTGAGCTCATACAATGTCTGTGCAGCTGCATCCACGTTTGAAGCTACGTTGACATGATCCGGTGAAGTAATCGATCTTGTCTCGGATGCGGCATAGAGTAACATTGGATCGGATTTTCCAAATCCTGTTGAGGAGCACAATGGGCCGCAGATTGGCTGGGAGCCCAGGTGGCTTCTTGAGCTTGGGTAGTGCAATAATGGTGCTTTGGCCTACAGCGCCGATGGCAAGGTGGTGCATAAAAGCATATTGGAATAGTTCATTGCTCATGCCATCAGATCCAGATGCACGTCCATGTTTCGGGGCTTTAAGTGCCTTCTCAACTTCTGCTGTTTTAATTGGTGTTAGTAATGGCCTGGGTTCTCGTGAGAATGTGTGCAAGGGCTCATCATCATCATTGTCAGTGAACTGCTCCTTGAACCATTCTCGGATCACATCGGCTTTTCCGTGGTCAGTCCCTATAAAGTGTCATTCAGAGTTGTGATCAGTGAGTGGTGGTGTGTAGTCAGTAACTCTCAGGACTCTGGCTGCCCGAAACATTTTGTGACAGTCATCCGTGGTAGTGATTTCATCTGCTAGGTCGGCTGCCTCTTGAATAGCAAGATGTTTTAAGTGTTCACTAATGTGGCACAGAATAATATTGTGCTCCAGGCGTAGTTTGGTGCGGTCTTGACTTTGATCACTTTAATAGATGCACAGCTGTAATGCTTTCTGCTCTGCTGACAGTTTTACTACTAGAGGGTCGTCAGTATACCTAGTTTGGTTGTTTTTAAGAACACCTATGGTGCTGGTAGCGGATGATTCCATAGATTTCAGTATTTTGGTTCAGGCTTCGTTTGGATAGGAGCTGACATCGATGTTAGCTATCTGCTCCCCGAGGCCTTTTTTGTATGACATTTGAGTGTCAGTGTCACTGATAAGCTTGGGTAGGTTGTAGGTGACTCCACCCACTTGCCTGGTATGGTGTTTACATATTAGTTAGAGATCGTTCATCTGAAGGCGTGTAACGACTAGCTTATGGTCAGAATTGAGGTCTGTGCCTCAATATGAACGAGCATTCCAGAGTAAGGGGTTTGCCTCTGTCTTGCATAGTATGAAGTCTATTTGGTTGAAGACAGCTGTTGTAGCCTTAGAACCTTTTGGGGCTTTGCGATCAGTAATGTGTCCAGTCCATGTTGTCCGGTGATGGGATGGGTGTTTAAAAGCCGTATTTGTGACAAATAGGCCATTGAAACTAAGGAATGCCACCAGTGCATCTCCATTCCTGTTGCGTGTGCCCTCTCCATAGGATCCCATGCATAAGCCAAGTCCTGAACTTTTGTCCGCAATTCCGAGTTAACCAGCTTTGAGTTCAAATCTCCACACACAAACAGTTGCCATCTAGCTGGGATTGTAATGGCGAAGCCCAGTTCTGCATAGGAGGAATCTAATATTGCTGGATTCTCTTTGACCTTTTAGGTAGTTGGGCCATTTGCATTGACAATTCGACACTTAGTGGTCGTGTGTTTACCCGTAGGCATAGCCAGGTCGATGAACGCAAGGCGATCACTGACGTATCCAAAACTAATGACATGATCCAATACCCTTGGTCCGATTAGGAAGCCTAAGCCCCTGTATGTGGCCTGTTTTTGCTCCATGAGCATTAGCTTATGGCCTGTCTGTATGTGCTGCTCTGAGTGTTTAGCAACTTTAGTCTCTTAAATGCATGCAATATCGATGTTATAGTGTTCACAGCCTGCACCTAAGGCTTGCCTCTCTGATGATGCACTCAGACCACATACATCCAACGTAGCTATGGTAAGCTCCTTGGAAGATTGCGTTGTCCAAGGATGTCGAGCACAGTTTCTTGTTCGAAGAATGGTAGACATAATCAGAGTTGCCTCTGTATGTGGATGTTAGCCCGCAATCCTTGATGACTTAGTTTCCCAACAAAGCTGGTACTTATGGAGGAGACCGGCGTGAAGGTGCCATCTTTCTTCCCCACCAGAGGACATTCTCTCAAAATATACAACCTATAATACGACTCTGTATGTGAAGAAGTTCTTCCTGATGTTTAGCTTTGCTTGTCTTTTTGTATAGTTTGAGACAAGAAGACACTCTCTCAATCTATACAAAAGACGAGCAAAGCTAACCATCAGGAAGAACTTCTTCACATACATAGTCGTAAACTCATGGAATCATCTGCCAGAAACAGTTGTCAAGTCAACAAAAGCATTTGAATCCAGACTAGATAAGTATTGGCAAGAGCAACCTATAAAGTTTAACTATAACGAGAAAATTATAACTCAACCATGCACACACACCACGTTTAATAACATGGAGCTGACCGAAGAAGGTACTTAACACTACAGTCAGAAGAGGACCTATGAGTATACCTGTGCATATTATATTATCATTATCAACTACGATTAAAATACACGAATTACAATAATTTTGTAAAAACCATTGTGAAATATGGCATAGTTATATTTAATTAGTTCAGGACACAAAACAACAGCGAACAGCAGCGAAGCATTACTCCAATGCTCGGATAAATCACAGCATCAGGCGCCTCATACACAGGAAGCGAAGGGCTCATGCAAAAGCCAAATATTCCCAACACCCTCGGCATTGGAAGAGATACAAACTGCTTAAGGCGACAGTGCAGCGACAAACAAGAAAGTCGCACGACTCCTACGTCAATGACATCATCTGCAGTGACATCAGGCGGGATTCCCTAAAAAAATCTGGTCCTACCAAAAGAGTAAAAAACAAGACTCAACTGGAGTGGCGCCACTCAAACATCAAGACTGCTTCACATATATTGACTCCACCACCAACGCAGAGATGTTGAATAACCACTTCCGCTCTGCTTATACTCAAGAGGACTGAACAAAGGCCCTAGTCCATACACAACTGTGCCAGCAATAACTGTGAGTCTCAAGGGAGTCCATAAACTTCTGACTGGCTTTAAACCCCACAAAGCTACAGGGCGAGACAACATCCCAGCTAGGCTCCTTAAGGGTTATGCTAGTGAATTTGTTCCTGCATTAACCAAGATATTCCAGTACACCATAGACAGTGGTACGATCCCAGATGATTGGAGAAAGGTCAACATTGTGCCAAACCTTAAGAAGGGGGGTCGACACTAGGCATCAAATTATAGACCAGTATCTCTAACTTCAATCATCAGCAAGCTATTTGAACACATCATCTATAGTAACATCATGGACCACTTCGATCAACATAAGATATCAGCCGACCAACAGCATGGCTTCCAGACAAAGCGATCCTGTGAGACCCAGCTCATAATTACCATCAACCAGATAGCAAAGAGTCTCTCTAAAGGACAACAAGTTGATGCCATATTGTTAGACAAAGAGCCTCATAACCGAATTATATTAATTGGAGTCATAACATGCACAAACAAAACTTATTTCATTATAACAATCTTACACAAAATAGCGTTTACATATTATTCTTATCTCCTAGTGGGAACTCATCAATATTCAATGCTGTGCTAATACTATGACACTGTATGCCTATTATTGCTGAATACTAGAATACCGCCAATATGCCGAATGGTAGCCTACCATTTCTGTGTTTGTTTGTTTGTGTTCTTTTGTATATATGTCTGGTGTTAGGTTTGGCTCTACATCGTGCGTCTTATATCATAGGATTGATTCACCCTTTTGGAACTTATACTTGACATTTAGGGATGTAGGTGGTAGGTCAAATGTCACGAGCTGTGTGATATTGGCTATACGATTGTGTTTAGTTCTACACATTGTTTTGCATGTGAACACCCTTAGAAATAGTATGTAGTATAAAAATAAAATCGAAATAAATGTGTCTTTTGTTGACCAGTTTTAGGAAATTGAGTGGCGACATTTCTGATAAGGTTTAATGTCATTTATTTATATCAGAGTAAACTAAATTTAGAGGCAATGCAAGATTTCCAAACAAAGAACTAGTAACCACCAATTGCTGAATCCAGTTTCTTGGACCATCATATGAACGTCATAATCAAATACGTGACATAGAGGCTGACGTCATAATCAATTACGTCATGAATGACCTAATTAAGTCTGTCATAAACGCTTAATTTTCCGTTGTACGAATTGTATGTCTTTCTTTACTATTTAATTAACATTATGTTGAATATTTCGAAACTATGTTGACCGGGCGCTGTTGCTGCCATAATTTCAAATATTCATGTATACAACAACTTACCAGTTTAATTTCCAGGAAATTACGATTCAGATTGTGCAGGGTTCCATTAATCCCAACACGTGCTGGAATCAGTTTGAAACTTTGAAAACTGAATTCCCACAATTTAAATTTCAAAGCAACTATACAGACCAGCTGTTGATATTGTGACATTAAGCTGACTGGGCGCTGTTTCTGTCTATGGCAGCAACAGCTCCTAGTCAAATTAGTTTCAACATATTCAAATGAATACATATTAAATTGTAAATGCACCAAAGACTGTATATAATTCATACACTTTCGTGAGATACAGTTAGGTTTTCGAGACAGAGCTACATCATTTTGATTGCGATGTCAGACAACATGCGACATATTTGATTATTACTTGAGCTACTTGAGTGGCAGATCGGATCTCTTGATCGAATTTTATTATAACACATTTACATAATATTTCTTAACCCTATTGTTGATCACGATAAGGCATATGCAAAGCTTCAATAGAAAGATAATAATTATGTTAACTCTGTTGTTTTAAAAATATGTTGACATATTTTCCAAACTTTTGAAAGGTATCAAATCCAAGATGACAGTCATTACTAAATACGACACAATTTTTTAAATTATTTTCCATGATAAAGTTCTTTCCAAAAAGGTAAAAGTTGGCTCAGGAAAATAAACAATAACCATACGCATGTATCTTTGCATACACGCCAGCGTGCGTGTACGTGCTTTCTTGGCACGTCTACGAACACGTTCTTTCCACTTGAAAACCTTTGAACTGCTAATTTTTAAATGCCAATTCGACGACACCTCGGCTGTACGTTTTCCGCCTCTCATTCAATTATTGTATTATTCTGGGATCATTTCATTCCATCCACCGTAACTGCCAATTCGTCGGAAAATTGGCAAACTGAATCGACCAGCTTCTTAAGGTCGTGAAGTTCCTATTCGATTCCGATGGCTAATTGCTTCCCTTCCTGAGTAGACTAACGCACACACATAAGGACTTGCTTAAGGGCAATATTCTCCATTTTAGCGTGAATAAACAACGTCCTTATATCGAGCCAGTCGTTCCAGTGGTAACTCTATATAAAAAGACTCTTCTTCTGGTCAGCATATACACATACTTTAAGAACACTGCAAATACCAGTTTTGGTCAACTTGACCATTGATAGGTCTGTAAAATGGTATAATGTGTGCAAAATAGTAAAATATCCTTTGAAATGGTTGAACAAACTTATTAAATGTCCTTAAATTTATCTGAGACTATGAACCCTATAACCGTGTTAGACGTATCTTTAAAGTTGGCGATATAATGGCCCTATGCAGTCCGTCCCTTATTTGCTGCACTGACCATGTATCAGTGTATAAGTTTATTGCACAGGTAATGTTTCTGGCTTATCACATACAGTGAATTCTTATTCCCTTAAATGTGTTCCCTGCTTCTTAGCTCATAAGACTGACTTCATCAAAATAACAAGCAGAAAATCAACGTGTTAGCTGAAGACAACACATTGATTAACTTACTAAAGCAGCCCAAAACTGATGACTATGCAAATGATGTTTGAATAATTATTAAATTGTATGCGCATAGGCCTATACGCGCTCTTATGTTTAAATAAGATATGTAAGTCAAGCGCCCATACTTCAGTTGTATGAATTATTAGTTCGATCTCCGAAGAGCAATGGGATGGTGGACCATTGTTGGCCAAATTTAGATACAGGCGATAAGCTGAGCATGTGTGCAGTCATGCATGAATCTATCGAGTGATTGATTCACATCTCAAATAATGTAATTAGAGTGCAGCTCACGTTGCAAGTTACTACATCTGTCTATCCAATACACACTGTGGTCACGAAGGATTGATTCGATCTGTCACTTAAGTAAATGACGTCATAATCAATTACGCCATCTGTAGACTGATGTCACAATCATGATTTTGTCATGAACATATTGTCATGACGCATGTTCATTTGAACTGCTAATTTATAATTAAAACTTACATAACTACTCAATTATATATTTCAAGCCCCTCATTCAATTATCGTCTGACTCTGGATCATTTCATGCCGCCCACGGTAACTTTCAGTCTGTATGAACATTAGCAAAGCAAATCGACCAGCTGCTTAAGAACGTGAAGATGCTTTTCGATTCTGACTTTTAATTGATCCTATTGCTGACAAGAGGACTTGCAAACGAAGAACATGCTCCAATTCTAGATAGTAGAAACGATAAATGGTTTATTTGACAATTCAGTAAGCATAGTCGTGAATGAGGTTCCTTACCAATTACACACATGTCCACCTTCCTTCACACAGTCTGGGAAATATGCACAATGAACCATATCAAGTCCTTCCTATTGCTACTGACCCGCATGCAGACTTCTTATTTAGAGCATCAAAAGATATCACACACTTAACTATACATGCAATAGTGGCGGGAATGGTGTGACCGTAATAATAACGTGGATCGCATTCTGAATTTGTGTTATCTACAAACTGTTGAATCATTGCCATTTATACATTTTTGGTCGGTCATCACACACTTGCCCTCAATTTCCAGGATAAATAACCTGTGGTTGCTGTGGAGTCACTCACGCTTTGAAACACTGTTGTTTCGCAAGACCTAATTGTCGTTTGAATGATCTTCCGAGGCTCTCGTATCACATTTACTGACGCTCTCTATATGCTTGCAATAGATTATAGCACCATCTAGTGTAGATTATGAAACCAGTTTTATACGTTATGGCCAATGAATTGAGCTACTAAACCACGTTTGATACAGTGCCATTGTATTTCAAGAAGTAAGTTTGGTATGTGGCTACCGGATCTATTCTACATCGTTTCCCTGTTTCGACAGATAACTTTGTCATAGTTGCTCCTTTCACCCCTTTATCAAGCACCATTATAGTTATAAGATGTGTTGCTTATTTTGCTGCTTTTGTGTAATCCAGAAGTTCCCCAAGTATTCGCAACAGTCCCCGATTTCCGCCTTATATCACGTAGTTCTCTCTATACACACAGTTACTGATTTACTTGTCAAACTCTTGAGGCGCTTAATAGACCATCGAGGTCTCGAGGATCTGTAGATCAAAGTCACTTATCGTGAACATTTCTAAATCTCTTTGAAGAATTGTAGGTGTGATACTTGCGTGGCAGTTGGTGTGTTTAGTGATAATTTTAGACAAGTGTAGCTTAATAAGATAAACAGAGCACGGGACGGCAACTGCTTATATTCGATGTATTTTCAAAACATAGATTAGTTTTCACGCATCGTTGCGTTGCAAATCATGACTTGAGACCTCAGATGTGAAAGGGTTAAGAAGCTTGCCCGGTGTTGCCCGGTGTTAATACAAGATGAAACAATCCTTGAGGCCGACCAACTTACAGCGCAAAACATCAGTGTTTACCCAATCGATGGCGATTCAACATTTTGGACAGCTTTCCTTCTGTACTTCTTGACATTAATCATCGTTCTTTCAACGCGACCAATCTAAGCAACAATTACTCACACAGAATAATCCGGCCGAATAGATACCTCTTCTAATAGAGTGCAGATTGATTTCGTTTCATCTTCTCGTATATCACCATCTAAATACTGAGTGATCTAGATTTGTTAAACTTTGTACAGCGAATTTACCCACTTTCTGAATGAAAACAGAATAGAGGGGTGCGATCTGTCACTCAGGAATCTGATGTGGTAATCAAACGCCTCATAGCTGATATCATACATAAAGTTACGCAGCTTCGTCATACAAATCGAAATGTTCGTCACGAACGTGTACGAATTGTATGTCTTCGATGGATTTACGATTGAATAAGCATTTTGTTGAACTTTTCTTTAAAGTGATTTGACTAAGAGCTGTTGCAACAACCACTAGTCCAATTAGGTGCAAAATATTCAACAGCTTACCTGCATAGTTACCTTGAAATTATCAATCTGGGACTCAGGGTTCAAATTATACAACTCAATCCAACACACGCACAAAAATCGACGGAGACACCTAGAAATGGATCCCTCTATTCACTTGACAGTTCCAGCTTTAGCTATGCCCCGCCCATCTCTACATAAGCTCCACTCACACTTCGTCCGTGTTGGCATCGATCGATCCCTGACATCACTGACTAGCAATTTCCGGAAAACTATTCAGGTAAACTGTTGACTATTCTGAACCTAATTTGACTGGATGGTGTTGCTGCCTATGGCAACAGCGCCAAGTTAAATTAGTTTCAAAATATTGAACAACATGTTTATTAAATATTAAAGCTATGCAATTCGTACAATGTGTCGGACTATTAAGAGTTTAATACAGACAAAATCGAGTCATTCGTGCTGTAATTGATTATGACGCCATCATACACGTCAATTAGTTGATTATGACGTCATATGATGGATAGATAAACTGGAACGGTTCATTCTCTGCTGTACCGAGTTCGCTTTAGTTCACTTTATTCTCCGCGGCTAGTACAATGTAATAATACTGTGATTGGCTAACGGGGTTTTAACGACACTTCGTAGGAGACATATGGGGTGTATATGTTATTGTATTCTCCGTTTTCTGATACGGAGTATAATATAGCAATGTACCGAGATTCATGTATATATAAACTCACTCACTCACTCACCCACCCACCCACCCACCCACCGACCCACCCATCCACCCACCGACCCACCCACCCACCCACCCACCCACCAACCAACCAACCCACCAACCCACCCACCCACCCACCCACCCACCGGGGTTATTAGAGCTGTCTTTAGTGGATATGGATACGCAATGGATAGTATTTCGACAATAAACCATTGTCTTCCAATTATTCATTCAGGTAACTAAATTCCCAGCAGGCAATAGATCGATCCTATCCTAACATTCAAAATGACTCTGTCACGAAAATCGAAAAGCCCATGACGAAAGTGTATGAATTGTATGCGCCTCCCAATAATTCAATAAACATTCTGCTTTGTCAAATTAATTTCAAAATATTCAACAGAATGTTTATGAAATATTAAAGCCATACAATTCGTACACCTGACGGACATTTAAAAGGTTTATGACGGACCTAGCGTATTTGATTGTGAGGTCACACTACATGTGACGTAATACATTATGACATTATATACTTGAGTGACAGATCGGATTCATTGAAAAGTGTAAGACCCAATAATAAATTAATTTTTTCCATATATTTCGTTTTTCCCAGATGACCATAGCTTGTGTTTCGACATTTAATCTAGACTACCTTTTGAAACTATTTTCCACCTTCTCATGAACCTTATATATATGGAAAAAATTAATTTATCAGGTTTGGTAGTCATCGTTCAAATAATTGAGATTTTTCTAGTATCCTATTACAAATTCAGAGAGCGCCAAGATCAGCAGAATACATCAGTTGAGAAACGGCTTCGATTTTTTAATGTTGGGTGCTTGATTTTTCTGACATCGTATCTTAATAGATGCATCCGAGCACTCAAGTGTCGGACATCATAATCAAATGATCACATGTTAGCTGGCGTTCCAAGCAAAATGACGTAGTTCCGTCACAAAATTGTACGAATTGTATGGCTTTGCTGATTTTATAATTTAATAAACAATCTGTTACATATCCTGAAACTAATTTGTCTTGGAGCTGTTGCTGCCATAGGTGGGAACATGAACCCGGACAAATTAGTTTCAAAATACTCAACGACTTACCTTGAAAGTTAGGTATTACAACTTCTAATCGATTCCAACGCGCTTACAAAATGGGCGAGCGAGTGAGCGAGTGAGGGAGGAAAAGAGGAAGGTAGGGAGCAGGGACGAAGGGAGGGAGGGAGTCAGCGACCGAGTGTGCATGCGTGCGTTCGTGCATGCCTGTGTATGTATGCGTGTGCGTGTGCGTGCGTGTATGTGCGTGTATGTACGTGCGTGTGCGTGCGTGCGTGCGTGCGTGCTTGTGTGCTTGGGTTCGTGCGTGCGTGCGTGCGTGTTTGTGTGCGTATATCCCGAATACTACGTGCCAGATTTGACTCATATTTTAACACAGGAAATTGTGTGACCAACCACTAGGATTTCTAAACTTTTGCTGTGAGCCAATGAAAGATCTGGAATATATCCGAATGGTCTTGAACCGGCAGCTACCGAGATTCTGTTGACCTCAATGATCAATTGTTGCGTGTATAGTGCATATGTTTAATGGAACTGCAAAAATAATCTCAATGCCAGTTAATACTCGGCTTCTATGAGAACATTGGCAGCCCGAAGTTGGGCCCGAAGCTAGGGAATTGTTGGCATGATTGAGAATTTCTACATGTGTGTTTGCAATTGCGTTGCTTTACTGAAAGCAGGATCGGCCTGCAGCCATATGAATGACACAAGATATATCTCTTCATAATAATGTGTAATGGTGGCTCTATTTCCCATATTTAAAAACCTATAAAACATGTCAACAGCGGAATAACTGAACCTTAATTTCAATACACACATATATGCCTTCTTCTTCTTCTTCTTCTTCTTCTTCTTCTTCTTTTCGTTCGCTGATCATACCGCCAGTCCTGTAAGTGACTATCGACATCATCATAAGCGTACATATAAGCCTATGTAAGCTTTTGAATATTTTAAAGCTAATCTGAATGGAAGCAGTTGCCGCCATAAGTAGCAACACCTTCCAGTAAAATTAGGTCCAGAATGTTCATCACAATTTGTATTGAAGTGTAAATCGTTTTTCTTATCCGATATTTCGGCTACGGGGTGTCGATAGACTGGCTTGGATGAGAATTATTATCACTGACCTTTAAGAGTGATTTATTGGCACAGCAATTATTAACACATGATTGGTGTTCTCTACCGGCTTACGAGTAACAAGTTGGGTAAAATTAAAACAATAGATATTAATATTAGTGAACTAAACCTGATAAAACAATATGAGGATGTTGTACGTTGAATTATCTGAGTGTAGACGTTCGCACATGTCATTCTGGTTCACATTTGAGCACTAACTGACCTTCAACAGCTGAGGGGTAACTAAATCTCTTCTATTATAATATGTAAACCACAGAATGACTATTATTGATAGGCTTATAACCGATTATATTTAGCTAACATTTGCTACGACTGTTCAAGGTAGACATGTATTACATCATCTGTGCATTAAAAAATAATGTGATTGGGCATTATTGTTGTCAAAGGAAACAGCAACTTCTGTCGCAAACTAACTTCAATCAATTTGATTTCATAAAATATGCAGATTTTCATATAGAGCTCAACATATGTTACATAGTATAATCCGAGTAATGGCACGTAGACTGAGGTTTCCAAAGCATCATAGCAGATTCCTATCCTAGGCAGTGAGGCAAAACACATCCATAAACAATTTATCAACTTCAGTCGCTTAATGTTACTGTCACAGGAGTCTGGTTCAAAATGAACAAGAGCACTCAAGGGAAAATTGTCTGTATTACATGAAATAAATCATGACAGTTTCAAAAAACACAACAGCGCGTTTGAATTTGAAAGCAGTATTAGAAGAAAGGATTCGATCTGTCACTTAAGTATCTAACGGCATGATCAAAATACGTCATTTGGTAGCTGACGTCACAATCAAATTATGTAGGTCCGCCATGAAAGTGTCAACGGTCGGAGGTCCGCCAGTAGGCACTAAGCATCTGAATTATTGCCTTCGGTGATTTTATAGGCTTTAATTTACAAACATTCGTATGAATGTTTTGAAACTACTCTGACCTACAGTGAAATTAGTTTCAAAATATTCACCATCTGACCTGTACCACTAGATTGATATTGAGAATTTTGTTATATTGCGAACTCATGTGTTAAAGGTCAAAGTGGGCGGGACTTAATGCAAAATGCCATGGCATAGCTATAAATGGATCCCTATATTTAGGAAACATTTATACGGCTTATTCATAAAATAGTCAAGATGCATCTATAGAAAATCACTACTTATGACTCCAGAGGCGAGTTTATGCCGGATTGCTCATCATATAGGACTGTAGTTCGGATCGACCGGTCGGGTGCGGGCCGTACCAGCTAAGCTGGGTACTCGCCGCCCGTCCTGTATTCGTTCCATGAACGCGCCCCCTGGGTAGAGCTATAAGCGTGTATGGGCCTATGGGAGAGGAATTTCGTCGTAAAACGACTAAGTTCGTTAAGACGCGTGGCGCAAATGCGCGCGATGGTCACCGCATTGACAGAGCACGTGTAGCGCGTCCATGAGCAGGTAGCGCTTTTAGTGTACTGAGTAGGTACATTAAAATTCTTTATATTTGCGTATTTCCGCAGAATCTGGTATCAGTCAAGACCGGAATTTGACGGGCTTTCTAAATATATAAACCATTTCAAAATCGGTTAGAAATGGCTGAGTTATCACCGTTTTCCTCCTAATTCAAAATATTTCCATAACGTCGTAATCGCGTATATATATATAGCTAACTAATCAGTGATTTGTGTAACACGTGACTCACTACGTCATCTTCACATCTATATCTATCACGATATTTAGATAATTGTGTACACGTGCTGATTGGCTGGTTCAGCAAATTCTGATTGGTTGAGGCAGCCAGTTACGACGTCACCATGAGTATAAAAGGGGATGATTTATGAAGATCGAGAGCGCCGTCGGCCGGTGGCGTAGACTATTCTTATATTGTGTTTCACTGAGTTCGTACCGCTTCCGTCCTGGACCAGCATTACAGAGACCGTATCCTGCGGAACATCTACATGCGGGAACTGATCCAGTCTACAGAGAACGTATCAACTCAGGTCACGAGCATAGTGACGTATCAATTTCAGTAACATAGTAGCCGCAATTAAGAACGGCTACTTGGTATTCAAGTAACTATACATGATATATTTAATTCGTTAATTATTTCTTAAGATAATCATTTAATTATACCGTAATTACCGTGTTTTCCTCTGTAAACGGTACCGATGACTAACAGGTACCGTCCCTGTCTCAGGACCGCTAGTTATAATTTCTTTATTACTGTTCATATTATCCTTGTTTCACTGTAAGGCGTTTCACTAACCGCACCGTATTAGGCCTATCAATCTGTATTATTACTGTTCTAATCAATTTATGTACTATTACCGTTCTGTACTAGGTTAGTTTAGTATATGGCAAGTAGCCATCAGTTGATATGTTTTGTTTATTTGTAGAAAACCTAGGACCGCAGTGCACTTAGGAGATACTATTCAGCAACATTATATATGCATCACTTTTTCCCGCCATCGACAATTTTTCATTGAGGTCGCTGTCTGCGCTATTACCTCTGTTTATCCCGGCACGCTACCGACTAAACCTGACTATTCAGCTCGATAGGATATGTTTAATGTGATTAGAGGCAATTTCTTCGTTATGAGACATATGGTGTAAGCCTCTTTTCGTGTCGTTGCGGTAATCTAGCCCCGCACCCGACAAGGTTGTGTAAAATTGGCCAATTTACCTATAGGGCATCATGTCTATAAAGTTATTGTCTCACTTCATGTTCCACTAAGCCTTATGACTTTTTAATTGTTTGGATGCCCCTATCTGCACAGTGGGCCGATCCGACTTTGGGAAAATATAGGAGGTTTCCAAGCGGTGATGGCCAAGGTACGGCGTCACATATACCGTCCCCGTATCTTAGGATACTTGTTAGTTAGTTACCCTTGCCAATGTGGGAATCATTGCGAAAACATTATTATTATTATTATTATTATTATTATTATTATTATTATTATTTCTCTTCATCTTTCTTAGGATAGATATCCCGCCCCGCAGTGCATATTTAGGCAACTTGGATATAAAGCTAATGTTAGGTCAATAACCTAGCTCCATAGGATGGGTGACGGACGAGATATGTATCTCCACCAAATTCTGTACAAATGTCTGGGCAAGATGATGGAATCTGCCACGCCCTTGCGGAAGGGACATTTACGGTGGATATCCGTCTCTCTACTCCTTACCGTAATGACAGTCCAGTTGGAATAAATTTGCTTGTGTAAAAAGGTAGCCATCGTCCTGTGATGTTTTATGTGGTTACCGAGCAAGATGTCTGGACTCTCATCAAGCTCGGATATCTTGCGAAGTGACATGTACGCATTCTGTCTTGAGCACTGATGCCTTGGTGTGTCTGCTCTCACCGACAGCCGTATCTAAAGCTAGGTAGGGTACCCGCCATTTGCGGCCTAATCTAGTTCTTGTCTTTTTAAAATCTAAATGATAGGTTGGGCATAGAAGAAGGCCCGCATAAATAAAAGCGGCACCTACTAATTCAGTATTCTTGGAATTACATAAGACGGTGGCTTGGGAATCCTACGGGAGTCTTCACGTAAAACAGCACGCAACACCTTTGGTTATAGTTTCACTAGGATGGTCTTTTCTTACAGCACCTTTTGGTTGAATACAGGATGGCCGCTTTTTGGCCATCTCTGTCCCTCAGCTTCTGTGGTGGCAGCATTTTCCTTCAACAGAGGCCGGTGCGAGGCACTTACCTCTCGCAAGGATCCAGTGACGGCGGCCCGCGCGAGGCTACTACTCCTCACCCAAGAAGACAGCACTAGGAGTAATGCTCGCGTAAGGCACAAGGCCTCTCGCCACTCAAGAGTTTCTTTCACTTCTTCCTTTTCAGCTTAGAGGTATAATAACTTATATTAAGTTAATTAGTGATATCGCATGCGGTAGCCACCTTTGTGGGGGTACCTCTGCGGACCTGCGTGTCTGTGTGGTACCTCCGGTGATTCCACGTTTAGAGGTTCAGATGGCTGTTCTATGTTATGTATTACTCTTATAATATTATATCTCAACAATTGTATAAGAGATATATATTAGTTACTCTTTAATTATTTTAGGCCACCGTCTAAATCTTGTAAGCTCATAGATCTCAAAATCGCTATGGACAGGCATACCGGTGACACAAACTCATGGGCAGATACTGTGCAATTTAATGATAGCGGCAATGGTCGCACGGCCCCACCAGAACGATTGGGATCCACCAGCCTTAGGAGCCGGTCTTTGTTCCCCGCAGTTACCCTGAGACCAAGAGCTAGCCATCATCCGCGTTCGTCGTGCACGTGTGGCGCGGCGAACAGCAGGGAATGACCCGACGCGACCCACCGAGCTACATGACTAAGTTAACACAAGGGTGCATGGTGCAATCAGCAATTGACAAAGCTGATCCTCCATAAGCTGAGATTGGAATCTTTGTAAATATGAATTACTTTACGTCTGTCTTCCAATCACCTGTACAGCAATAACGAATCGTGAAAACACGACAAACCACTACAGTAATGATATACACTGATCACATTCAGTAAATGGTACAGTAAGGCCAAGCTTAGGTATGTAGAGATAAAGTGGCGTTCAAAGCTTCATTGGCGAAGCATAGGACACTGGCATAGGAGGCGTGATGGTGCATTGAAGACGATATTAATGTTAGAGCGGACTGATTGTCAAATAATTCCACACTAATCATGGCTTTAACCTAAGATTTCGTGCAAGCGGGAAGGCGAAACTATTATTTTAATACTGGAGTAACTACATGTAGGCTACCTGGTATCAACACACCTCTACTTAAATCTGATCATGCTATCCAGGATGGAAAATTCTTTCTTTATTTTCATCAAGGACCATATGGTGTCACGCAACATAGAGCATTGTTGGCAGACATGAAATTATTACCAGATATAATAGCAGTGAGGCAGAATATACATCGCATGAGTGATTGATCACCAGCATCAAATTTCCTGACACCCTCAAATTGCAGAAGCAAAAGCTGTAAGTATTGCGTACGTAGGATGTGTGTATCTATGATGCTAAAGACAAACATGTACCGATAACGTAGATCTAGATTTATTCAGAAAACTGAATGTTATCGAGAGGACACCGGGTGTGGTATTCATGTTGACAAACTAGCGGAGTGGAATAATTACCTGTGGAATTCTCCTTATCAATAGTTGAATGAATGCTCAGATCTGATCAATCTATCCAATCAAATCTTGTCTGGCAATCCGCCACTCACGAGTATTGATTTTAATTGCACCCGGCTGAACGACATGGTTGTTCGGCAGTACTCTGGGAATCGCACACCATGCAGCGTATGACATTTGTCGAATGGTGCAATAGCTTTTAAACGCATGTACGAACACACCTTCGCTTAGAGAAGTTAAGCAGTTACGATATTGTTTAAGTATTGTAAGATGTAGTATTTAGAATGATATATCAGAGAGGAAACATGCAGCAAGCTTACGCAATGAAATATAAAATGCCTACTAGAAACTAGAGCTAAGATCCTTGGAAATTGGGATAGATTATTTCGAATTACATATTATCTTTATCATTATTCCTTCTTCTACCAATTCCCTCTTAATCAGGTTCCAGAAATACATCCACGACCACCTTGGCTAGGCACTCTTTTGCTTCCCGCCATCTGTTCTCAACTCCCCTTACCCTATCCCTACTCCTCTCGCTCTCATCTCCTAACCTGTCATTTACATATTTTTGCTTGGCGCCGCATATTTATGCAGTGGTGCATCACCCTAATTGTAACGGAAGCAGGTGCAAACTGTGAGATGCTCGTCTTTCCCCTTAGGCGACCTGGCCAACATCTACAAGATTGACAGACTTGTTGGCATACCGACAGATAGACCAAACATACTAACTGATCGACCAACCAACAGCCCAATCAATCGACTGACTAATCGTCCAACTGGCCATCCGACTGAGTGACCGATATACTGGCAGACGGACCAACATTTAGATGGGCTAAGCAATGAAGCGATCAACCGACGTCTGACCGACCGACAGACTGACCTACCAGCAGACTGACCGACTGACAGACAGACCGAGCGACAGACAGACAATCAGCATCTTTCAGCAATAATTGCTGACAAAAAGAATCAAATGTTGGAACCAAAGAAATGTGATCGCTTAATGCAACTTTCAACATTGGAAATGGATATTGTGGTCTATGATTATCGTTCAACTGGACAGGTTGTCATAGACGGGTTGTTCTCTGAGCACCCGCTGTAAAGAACAATTATTTTGGCTCCAAAACAGGTGCCCGCTTTGGACAAATTTGGCAGTGTTTGCGGTTTTGCGCCATGTTTATTTTGCATGACAAATCGAATTGTTGCTTGGATAAACAGAATCAGCGCATCTAATGATAGCGATATACACATTATTGTACGTGATATATTGTGCATTGAGCACGGGCCTATAACAATGACAATTCGAGAAATGCCACAGGACAGAGAACAATCATCGCATCGAGGAAAGCGCTCGGTCGTGATACATTCTCGCAAGGTCCATCATTACCGCGCTTACTTTCAATTACCATGCTTTATCTAATGGGTACACTATTCTGGAGATTCGTAGAAAGAAGACTGATATACATTTAACCCGTTGACCATTACAGACAAGACACGAATCATTATTTATGGTATTGGGAGCATTTTGTTGCATATTTTGAAACTAGCTGTTATTGGCAACATGTTATGTCATGTTGGATAACACTCTCTCCAGAACCACCCTGATAACGCAGCTTAATGGCGACGTATTGGCCCAGTACCGCCCCAGTAACCCGCATTATCAGGACATGGGCTTGTGAATGCGCTCTAGTGCGCCGATGTAAGATGCATTCTGTTGGTAATTTTCAATTTTGGGTTTTACATGGATATTTGATGATAGCAGACAGAACAAATTTTCGCAAATTCATTATCAAAAATCCACATAATTTTAACTGGCGGGTTATAGCAGAGTGTGATAATGGTTAACATATTACATCGATGGGTGAATCCTATCTGTCAATCAAATATATGATGTCACAATGAATTACGTCACACATAGGCTGACGTCACAATTAAAATACGCAATGAAGGAATAGTATGTGTTTACTACTTAATAACCAATCTGTTGAATATTTTGAAAGTAATTTGACCAGGCGCTGTTGCTGCCATAGACAATCTCAGGACCCAGTCAAATTAGTTTCAATTTATTCAACAGCTTACCTGTATAGTTTCTGGAAATTGAGATTCAGGGAGTTCAGGTCTCGGTCGATACTCACACGGGCGAGGAATGGGCTGGGCATAGACAGAAATTGATTCCTCAGTACTGTTGTTCTCAGGGGCATGTAACATTACAATAGATTAGTCCACTTCCATTCAAAGTATAACGTACTACTCCATCAATTCTCAACTCGACGATGTTTAAGAGCTTCTACGATATTTGAGGCCACACTACAATCAATTTGAGCAAGCGAGACGAAATCTATTGCAAATGTACAATATCCGAGCCTCCAAGTTTTAATTTCACAACGACTTTCACAGGGTTCACCTTAGAATTACATGAGCGAGGTATGTTTTCGTAACAATGAGTAATCGATGAAGTTCATTTGAAATTTAACTTTTGCAATCAGTGTCTGACCATTTTATAGCAAATTGAATAAGACCCATAACGTTAGCGACTGCTCACATAATGGCAGCAGTTCTACGCAGTCAACTGAGACAAGGCGAAACCTCGATCATCCATTAAGCACCACCACGCTTTGCTTCTGATGGAATCGATCGAACCATGTATTTCCAGAATCCCAATATCAAGGTAGCTGTTGCAAATAAGCTGTTAACATTTTTGAAACTAATTACACTTGTAGCTGATGGAGCAACAACATCGTCCAGTGAAATTGGTTTCAAAATACTCAATATACTGTTTATTAAATAGCAAATACATGCAATTTGTACACTTGACGGACTATTCAATGTTGACGATGGAAATAGATACGTCATTTATTACGTTAAATGTGACGTTAGTCTACATGTCGCACAACTGAATATGTTGTCATATACTTGAGTGACTGATCGAATCTATCCATTGATTGATACGAGTATGTAACCTGAGAATCACACATAATAGCCATTGTGTAGCATTACAAAACATCTGCTGCTATATACAGAGAAATATTTATGTTTGTTTGAACCGTCTCTTTACACTCCGCTTCCACATAAGCCGAACACTAATTATATTAATTGGAGTCAAAACACGCAAAAACAAATCTTATTTAATTATAACAACCTGGATATTAACACAAGATAGTGTTTACATATTATACTTATCCGCTTTCGGGAACTCATCATTATTAAATGCTGTGCTAATACTCTGACAATGAATGCATGTTATTGGCAGACACTCAAACCCCTGAAAAATGCATGCGCATCGGGACCCGATAGCATGATCAATGAACTATTCAAATACGCAAGTGACATTATCTCAAAACTGATCCCGCACGTAGTCAATTCAGCTTTTATGCACCAGTTTCCCATCGATGCTGTAGGCCACAGCACCCTTATCATGCAAGCCAAGTCGAAGAGGCCACATGGCCCCCATCCAATTGGCGACCAATTGTGCTCTGCAAAAGTATACGGAAAATCCTATCCAATGTTACTCTATCCCGCCCCCGAGACAAGATCGATGGCATCACAGGATCGTGTTAAAGTAGTCTTACACGTGGACGCAGCTGCGCCGACATTGAATGGGCTCAACGCATCTTGTCTCAGTAATCATGTCCAAATCACTGGGTTTTCCACAAAATGGGCATTGAAATATCGGACAAATTTTGACACAATTAAACGATCCTAGATGTACTACGCCAGGCCAGGTGTTACAATCAAGGTGAGCTACGACTATTGAGACTACTATCTGCAGAGACCAAGATGAGAGTACGAGAAAAGACAGTGAAGCATGTAGAGTTTAAGACATCTATCTATCACCTGTGCTTTTCACCTGTCATCGTGATACTGTATTGAAATCTGTGCGGGAAAATTCCA
>JAVVLW010001832.1:0-25000 GCA_034401795.1 Chaetoderma sp. LZ-2023a
CTTTTCAGGACTAGCTCCCGTCACAGTTGCTGGATACAAGTCAGCTTTGGCATCAGTTATTCCTTGTCTAGCCAACAGGGATAGTCCAGAGGTGGCCCAGTTAAATGTGATGTTGAAGGGAATGAGCATTCTCCTTCGATCAATACTCACCATTCTGTTACTTCTGATATACAGCTGGCCCTGACAGCGGCTCTAGGATTATAGACTTAGAAAGCTTTACCGACTCCTGGGAACCGGGTACTCGGCTCCCAACTGCCGAGTACCCGTTTACCATGGAGCTCATTCTTGTTTGCATAGCAACAAGAGCAATACATGCTTTCTGCATTAAGGATTTTAGTGGGTTTTTTTATGAAACAAAAGATCTAAGTCTTTAATCTGTGATAGTTTGTGTGTTCGTGAAAGGATAACTAAGGACTATGGAGAATACCGCCGAAGATAACCAGGTTGTATCGTTCTTTATTATCCATAGTTAAAAGACTTAGGTCTCTAAATTTCGTTGTGTCGCATGTTCCAATTTCTGACCCCATAGAATCTGGGACGTGTGCTAACAACGATATATGCCAGGCGATCGCCTTCTTTAACCCCCAACAGGCGATCGGCAGATATGAAAATAGGTGTTTGCTACGGTATTTCTAACACGAATATCGGCTGACGTCGTTCTCCGTAGAATCCGAGCGGGTGACGTCACACCCGGTCGCTCGGATGTTTATGTGAAGAAAAATTTTTTCATTAATTCGTGCATCTTATTCTGGGTGCTGCGTACTAAAAATGGTACCGGAAACTTTAGAATGATCAAGTTTACGTGCGATCACGATCGGTTTGCAATGATCGGTGGTTTCAAAATTCTTGAGTAGATGCGTGGTCTGCGGTTTTACCATGTGAGACAGCAGTTTGTTATAGATTTTGTTGTTTTCTTCACATATCGTGCTGCTTTCGTTAGGAGTATAATTTACATTGATTAGTAAATATACCCTGAATGCTATGCGATATGATTCCTGGAGCCGTTACACATCCTGGAGAATCTATTATGGGTGTGTTTGTGCCCGCCGCGTGCTTGTCGTCATAATCAATGCGATCGTTGTTGTAACGTGGCGGGGTGGGGTGCGGGGAGGTTACGGTTAATTTATGAGTCAAAATTATTTGAAAATTAATTGTCTGCCTTCCATCCGGGTCTCGTTCCGCTTGTTTATTGTAGGTTTGTGCTTATTTTATAGGCCAAGCCAGCCCCGCCATCATGTGACGACTGCCATAAGTTTGTCCGTGTAATGTTCAAGGACCATGTCTGTTTTAGGTGTTTCCTGTGTAATATAGATCATAGGTGTAATGTTTGTGCAGTGTGGTCCGTCGAAATGATGGTTAAGTTCCTTGCCCAGAAGGACTTGGCTGGGTCTGAGAGGAAATCGTGGAGTGCCCGGTTCGGCCGGTGGGGGTGCTCCACGTCCCCAGCTGGAGGTGGCGGAGATGGCACCACCGGCGTGGTTTGGTCCGGCTATGCAGGGTTTTCTGCATAGCGTTCTGCCCACGCTGGTGTCGTCCCTGCTACCAAAGGTTGGGGGGCAGTTTCTTCCCATGCCTGGTACGGATCCTGTCCTCGGACAGGATTCTGGACTTGTTACCGAGGGGGCCGTCTCGTACGGCCCCCTGGCAGGCACGTCTGGCTTCGGTCAGACGGGTTCTGTCTCTCTGCGGCCACCTCCGGGTGGTCCAGTAGCGGTGGCCGGTCCGTCAGGTGTGGGAGCCGTCCGCCAGGATGGCTCCACGGTTGACTCGTCTAGTGACGGCTCTTCGGAGTCTGAAGACGAGGAGGCCGAGGAGGAGAGGTTGCTGCGGCCCGTGAAGCCGCAGGTGGAGAATATGGAGGTTGAATCCGTCCTGGACGGAACAGGCCTCCATTTGTCTGGTTTGGCGCAAGCCAGGTCAGCGGCTCCGCCTGCGGCTGAGGCCAATCCGTTACCTTGCACCGGTTTCACGCGGCTTGGTTTGTCACCAGCCATCATGGGAACGGGTGTGCCGGGCCAGGCGTGGTACTCACCTATCTCGCCTGGTCCGGCAGCCGGACGTGGGGTGCCGTTGGCGCCCATGTCCAGCTATGGTTCCGCGACTGTTACGGGTCCGTACGGTTTTCCGTGTGGACCTACCCCATGGACCGGAGTGTTTCATGGGGTGGCGGTGGAACCGTGTGGTAGCGGAGTGCCTGGCGTGTCAGCCGGGGCTCCTTGCCGGGAGGCCGTGGCTGGCAGACCCGTGAGCACGTCAACGGGTGACGTGTTTGCGGGGGTGTCTTCATCGGAGATAGATTGGTCAGATGCTCTGGCGTGGCTAGCCAGGGTTGACCCATCTGTGGTTTCGGCCATGGCCGATGAAGATGTGCCCCGTCCGTTGGTTGCGTCGATTAGGACGGGGATTTTGCCCGCGGCCCGGATCCAGTCAGTGGGACTGGATCCACGGTTCATAGATTTGTTGGATGCTATTTATAGTAAACAACTAATGACCAAGGGTCAGCTCCCTGTGGCCTCCAGGGAGGTGCGGGCAAGATGTCGTATTCCGCGGGGTGAATACGACAGGTATGGTGTAGTCCCGTCGGTCACGGAGGATGACGATGTGTAGTGGGAGTCCAGAGTGCCGGGTCGGGTGGCCCCGGTCCGGCACTAGTGGATAAGTCCGAGGTACACCAGGAAGAAGTCCTGTCCCTATGCGATGAGGGTGTGAGGGCAGCGATGAGCGCTGTCAATCACTCTTATCGTCTCCTTCAGTCGGTGTGGGCTGAAGCGGGGGCAGGCCACCCTGTGCCACCTGTGGCGCTTTCATGTGTTAATGACGGCTTGGTGCTGTCAATGGACGCATTAGCAAGGGTGCAAGCGCGAGTGACGAAGTCCAGGAGGCAAATGGTCATTGACCATATGCGTCCGGCTACGGCAGTCAGGGAGCGTCTTCTTGGGACGCCCCTGACAGGGCCTAGCATCTTCCGTCACTCCCTCCGGCCTTCCGTCTCTCCCTCCGGCCTTCCGTCTCTCCCTCCTACCTTCCGTCTCTCCCTCCGACCTTCCGTCTCTCCCTCCGGCCTTCCGTCTCTCCCTCCAGCCTTCCATCTTTCCAGCTGGAGGGAAAGATGGAAGGCTGGAGGGAAAGATGGAAGGCTGGAGGGAAAGATGTAAGGCCGGAGGGAAAGATGGAAGGCCGGAGGGAAAGATGGTAGGCCTGAGGGAAAGATGGTAGGAAGACATCTTTCCCTCCGGCCTTCCATCTTTCCCTCCGGACTTCCATCTTTCCCCCCGGCCTTGCATCTTTCCCTCCGGCCTTCCATCTTTCCCTATGGCCTTCCATCTTTCCCTCCGGCCTTCCATCTTTCCCTCGGGCCTTCCATCTTTCCCTCAGGCCTTCCATCTTTCCCTTGGGCTTTCCATCTTTCCCTCGGGCCTTCCATCTTTCCCTCCGGCCTTCCATCTTTCCCTCCGACCTTCCATCTTTCGCTCCGACCTTCCATGTTTCCCTCCGGCCTTCCGACTCTCCCTCCGGCCTTCCGTCTCTCCCTCCGGCCTTCCGTCTCTCCCTCCGGCCTTCCGTCTCTCCCTACAGCCTTCCATCTCTGCCTATGGCTTTCCGTCTCTCCCTCCGGCCTTCCGTCCCTCCCTCCGGCCTTCCGTCTCTCCCTCCGGCCTTCCATCTTTCCAGCCGGAGGGAAAGATGGAAGGCTGGCGGGACAGATGTAAGGCTGGAGGGAAAGATGTAGGCCCGGAGGGAAAGATGGAAGGCCGGAGGGAATGATGGAAGGCGGGAGGGAAAGATGGTAGGCCAGAGGGAAAGACGGAAGGCCATAGGGAAAGATGGAAGGCCGGAGGGAAAGATGGAAGGCCGGAGGGAAAGATGGAAGGAAGGCATCTTTCCCTCCGGCCTTCCATCTTTCCCTCCGGCCTTCCATATCTCCCTCCGGCCTTCCGTCTCTCCCTCCGGCCTTCCGTCTCTCCCTCCACCCTTCCGTCTCTCCCTCCGCCCTTCCGTCTCCCTCCGGCCTTCCGTCTCTCCCTCCGGCCTTCCATCTCTCCCTCCGGCCTTCCATCTCTTCCTCCGGCCTTCCATCTCTCCCACCGGCCTTCCATCTCTCCCTCCAGCCTTCCGTCTCTCCCTCCAGCCTTCCGTCTCTGCCTCCGGCCTTCCGTCTCTCCCTCCAGCCTTCCGTCTTTCCCTCCGGCCTTCCGTCTTTCCCTCCGGCCTTCCGTCTTTCCCTCCGGCTTTCTGTCTTTCCTTCCAGTGGGAAAGATGGAAGGGCGGAGGGAAAGATGGAAGGAAGGCATCTTTCCCTCCGGCCTTCCATCTTTCCCTCCGACCTTCCATCTCTCCCTCCGGCCTTCCATCTCTCCCTCCAGCCTTCCATCTCTCCCTCCGGCCTGCCATCTCCCCCTCCGGCCTGCCATCTCTCCCTCCGGCCTTCCATCTCTCCCTGCGGCCTTCCATCCCTCCCTCCGGTCTTCCATCTCTCCCTCCGACCTTCCATCTCTCTTTCCGGCCTTCCGTCTCTCCCTCCGGCCTTCCGTCTCTCCCTCCGGCCTTCCGTCTCTCCCTCGGGCCTTCCATCTTTCCCTCGGGCCTTCCATCTTTCCCTCGGGCCTTCCATCTTTCCCTCCGGCCTTCCATCTTTCCCTCCGACCTTCCATCTTTCGCTCCGACCTTCCATGTTTCCCTCCGGCCTTCCGACTCTCCCTCCGGCCTTCCGTCTCTCCCTCCGGCCTTCCGTCTCTCCCTCCGGCCTTCCGTCTCTCCCTACAGCCTTCCGTCTCTCCCTAGGGCTTTCCGTCTCTCCCTCCGGCCTTCCGTCTCTCCCTCCGGCCTTCCGTCTCTCCCTCCGGCCTTCCATCTTTCCAGCCGGAGGGAAAGATGGAAGGCTGGCGGGACAGATGTAAGGCTGGAGGGAAAGATGTAGGCCCGGAGTGAAAGATGGAAGGCCGGAGGGAATGATGGAAGGCGGGAGGGAAAGATGGTAGGCCAGAGGGAAAGACGGAAGGCCATAGGGAAAGATGGAAGGCCGGAGGGAAAGATGGAAGGCCGGAGGGAAAGATGGAAGGAAGGCATCTTTCCCTCCGGCCTTCCATCTTTCCCTCCGGCCTTCCATATCTCCCTCCAGCCTTCCGTCTCTCCCTCCGGCCTTCCGTCTCTCCCTCCACCCTTCCGTCTCTCCCTCCGCCCTTCGGTCTCCCTCCGCCTTCCGTCTCTCCCTCCGGCCTTCCATCTCACCCTCCGGCCTTCCATCTCTTCCTCCGGCCTTCCATCTCTCCCACTGGCCTTCCATCTCTCCCGCCAGCCTTCCGTCTCTCCCTCCGGCCTTCCGTCTCTGCCTCCGGCCTTCCGTCTCTCCCTCCAGCCTTCCGTCTTTCCCTCCGGCCTTCCGTCTTTCCCTCCGGCCTTCCGTCTTTCCCTCCGGCTTTCTGTCTTTCCTTCCAGTGGGAAAGATGGAAGGGCGGAGGGAAAGATGGAAGGAAGGCATCTTTCCCTCCGGCCTTCCATCTTTCCCTCCGACCTTCCATCTCTCCCTCCGGCCTTCCATCTCTCCCTCCGGCCTGCCATCTCCCCCTCCGGCCTGCCATCTCTCCCTCCGGCCTTCCATCTTTCCCTGCGGCCTTCCATCCCTCCCTCCGGTCTTCCATCTCTCCCTCCGACCTTCCATCTCTCCTTCCGGCCTTCCGTCTCTCCCTCCGGCCTTCCGTCTCTCCCTCCGGCCTTCCGTCTCTCCCTCCGGCCTTCCGTCTCTCCCTCTGGCCTTCCGTCTCTCCCTCTGGCCTTCTGTCTCTCCCTCCGGCCTTCCATCTCTCCCTCCGGCCTTCCCTCTCTCCCTCCGGCCTTCCCTATCTCCCTCCGGCCTTCCGTCTCTCCCTCCGGCCTTCCGTCTCTCCCTCCGGCCTTCCGTCTCTCCCTCCGGCCTTCCGTCACTCCCTCTGGCCTTCCGTCTCTCCCTCCGGCCTTCCGTCTCTCCCTCCAGCCTTCCGTCTCTCCCTCCGGCCTTCCGTCTCTCCCTCCGGCCTTCCGTCTCTCCCTCCGGCCTTCCATATTTCCAGCCGGAGGGAAAGATGGAAGGCTGGAGTGAAAGATGTAAGGCTGGAGGGAAAAGATGGAAGGCTGGAGGGAAAGATGTAAGGCCGGAGGGAAAGATGTAAGGCCGGAGGGAAAGATGGTAGGCCGGAGGGAAAGATGGTATGCCGGAGGGAAAGATAGAAGACCGGAGGGAAAGATGGAAGGAAGGCATCTTTCCCTCCGGCCTTCCATCTCTCCCTCCAGCCTTCCATCTCTCCCTCCGGCCTTCCATCTCTCCCTCCGACCTTCCGTCTCTCCCTCCAGCCTTCCGTCTCTCCCTCCGGCCTTCCGTCTCTCCCTCCGGCCTTCCGTCTCTCCCTCCAGCCTTCCGTCTCTCCCTCTGGCCTTCCGTCTCTCCCTCCGGCCTTCCGTCTCTCCCTCCCGCCTTACGTCTTTCCCTCCGGCCTTCCGTCTTTCCCTCCGGCCTTCCGTCTTTCCCTCTAGAGGGAAAGATGGAAGGCCGGAGGGAAAGATGAAAGGAAGGCATCTTTCCCTTCGGCCTTCCATCTTTCCCTCCGGCCTTCCATCTTTCCCTCTGGCCTTCCGTCTCTCCCTCCAGCCTTCCGTCTCTCCCTCCGGCCTTCCATCTCTCCCTCTGGCCTTCCGTCTCTCCCTCTGGCCTTCCGTCTCTCCCTCCGGCCTTCCGTCTCTCCCTCTAGCCTTCCGTCTCTCCCTACGGCCGTCCGTCTCTTCCTACGGCCTTCCGTCTCTCCCTCCGGCCTTCTGTCTCTCCCTCCGGCCTTCCGCCTCTCCCTCCGGCCTTCCGTCTCTCCCTCCGGCCTTCCATCTTTCCAGCTGGAGGGAAAGATGGAATGCTGGAGGGACATGTGTAAGGCTGGAGGGAAAGATGGAAGGCCGGAGGGAAAGATGGTAGGCCGGAGGGAAAGATGGAAGGCCATAGGGAAAGATGGAAGGCCGGAGGGAAAGATGGAAGGCGGAGGGAAAGATGGAAGGAAGGCAGCTTTCCCTCCGGCCTTCCATATCTGCCTCCGGACTTCCGTCTCTCCCTCTGGCCTTCCGTCTCTCCCTCCGGCCTTCCGTCTCTCCCTCCAGCCTTCCGTCTCTCCCTCCGGCCTTCCGTCTCTCCCTCCAGCCTTCCGTCTCTCCCTCCGGCCTTCCGTCTCTCCCTCCACCCTTCCGTCTCTCCCTCCACCCTTCCGTCTCCCTCTTGCCTTCCGTCTCTCCCTCCGGCCTTCCATCTCTCCCGCCGGCCTTCCATCTCTCCCTCCGGCCTTCCGTCTCTCCCTCCGGCCTTCCATCTCTCCCTCCGGCCTTCCATCTCTCCCTCCGGTCTTCTATCTCTCCCTCCGGCCTTCCATCTCTCACTCCAGCCTTCCGTCTCTCCCTCCAGCCTTCCATCTCTCCCTCCGGCCTTCCGTCTCTCCCTCTGGCCTTCCGTCTCTCCCTCCAGCCTTCCGTCTTTCCCTCTGGCCTTCCGTCTTTCCCTCCGGCCCTCCGTCTTTCCCTCCAGAGGGAAAGATGGAAGGCCGGAGTTAAAGATGGAAGGAAGGCATCTTTCCCTCCGGCCTTCCATCTTACCCTCCGGCCTTCCATCTTTCCCTCCGGCCTTCCATCTCTCCCTCCGGCCTGCCATCTCTCCCTCCGGCCTGCCATCTCTCCCTCCGGCCTTCCATCTCTCCCTCCGGCCTTCCATCTCTCCCTCCGGCCTTCCGTCTCTCCCTCCGGTCTTCCGTCTCTCCCTCCGGTCCTCCGTCTCTCCCTCCGGCCTTCCGTCTCTCCCTCCGGCCTTCCGTCTCTCCCTCCGGCCTTCCGTCTCTCCCTCCGGCCTTCCGTCTCTCCCTCCGGCCTTCCGTCTCTCCCTCCGGCCTTCCCTCTCTCCCTCCGGCCTTCCCTCTCTCCCTCCGGCCTTCCGTCTCTTCCTCCGTCCTTCCGTCTCTCCCTCTGGCCTTCCGTCTCTCCCTCCGGCCTTCCGTCTCTCCCTCCGTCCTTCCGTCTCTCCCTCCAACCTTCCGTCTCTCCCTCCGGCCTTCCGTCTCTCCCTCCAGCCTTCCGTCTCTCCCTCCGGCCTTCCATCTTTCCAGCCAGTGGGAAAGATGGAAGGCTGGAGGGAAAGATGTAAGGCTGGAGGGAAAGATGGAAGGCTGGAGGGAAAGATGTAAGGCCGGAGGGAAAGATGGAAGGCGGGAGGGAAAGATGGAAGGCCGGAGGGAAAGATGGAAGGCCGGAGGGAAAGATGGAAGGAAGGCATCTTTCCCTCCTTCCTTCCATCTCTCTCCAGCCTTCCGTCTCTCCCTCCGCCCTTCCGTCTCTCCCTCCGGCCTTCCGTCTCTCCCTCCGGCCTTCCATCTTTCCCTCCAGCCTTATATCTTTCCCTCCAGCCTTCCATCTTTCCCTCCGCCCTTCCGTCTCTCCCTCCAGCCTTCCGTCTCTCCCTCCGGCCTTCCGTCTCTCCCTCCGGCCTTCCGTCCCCCCCCTCCGGCCTTCCGTCTTTCCCTCTGGCCTTCCGTCTTTCCCTCCGGCCTTCCGTCTTTCCCTCCGGCCTTCCGTCTTTCCCTCATGAGGGAAAGGTGGAAGGCCGGAGTTAAAGATGGAAGGAAGGCATCTTTCCCTCCGGCCTTCCATCTTTCCCTCCGGCCTTCCATCTCTCCCTCCGGCCTTCCATCTCTCCCTCCGGCTTGCCATCTCTCCCTCCGGCCTTCCATCTCTCCCTCCGGCCTTCCATCTCTCCCTCCGGCCTTCCGTCTCTCCCTCTGGCCTTCCGTCTCTCCCTCTGGCCTTCCGTCTCTCCCTCCGGCCTTTCGTCTCTCCCTCTGGCCTTCCGTCTTTCCCCTCCGGCCTTCCGTCTTTCCCTCCGGCCTTCCGTCTTTCCCTCCAGAGGAAAGATGGAAGGCCGGAGGGAAAGATGGTTGATAGGCCGGAGGGAAAGATGGTAGGCCGGAGGGAAAGATAGAAGGCCGGAGGGAAAGATGGAAGGAAGGCATCTTTCCCTCCGGCCTTCCATCTCTCCCTCCAGCCTTCCATCTCTCCCTCTGGCCTTCCATCTCTCCCTCCGGCCTTCCGTCTCTCCCTCCGGCCTTCCGTCTCTCCCTCCGGCCTTCCGTCTCTCCCTCCGGCCTTCCGTCTCTCCCTCCGGCCTTCCCTCTCTCCCTCCGGCCTTCCCTCTCTCCCTCCGGCCTTCCGTCTCTTCCTCCGTCCTTCCGTCTCTCCCTCTGGCCTTCCGTCTCTCCCTCCGGCCTTCCGTCTCTCCCTCCGTCCTTCCGTCTCTCCCTCCAACCTTCCGTCTCTCCCTCCGGCCTTCCGTCTCTCCCTCCAGCCTTCCGTCTCTCCCTCCGGCCTTCCATCTTTCCAGCCAGTGGGAAAGATGGAAGGCTGGAGGGAAAGATGTAAGGCTGGAGGGAAAGATGGAAGGCTGGAGGGAAAGATGTAAGGCCGGAGGGAAAGATGGAAGGCGGGAGGGAAAGATGGAAGGCCGGAGGGAAAGATGGAAGGCCGGAGGGAAAGATGGAAGGAAGGCATCTTTCCCTCCTTCCTTCCATCTCTCTCCAGCCTTCCGTCTCTCCCTCCGCCCTTCCGTCTCTCCCTCCGGCCTTCCGTCTCTCCCTCCGGCCTTCCATCTTTCCCTCCAGCCTTATATCTTTCCCTCCAGCCTTCCATCTTTCCCTCCGCCCTTCCGTCTCTCCCTCCAGCCTTCCGTCTCTCCCTCCGGCCTTCCGTCTCTCCCTCCGGCCTTCCGTCCCCCCCTCCGGCCTTCCGTCTTTCCCTCTGGCCTTCCGTCTTTCCCTCCGGCCTTCCGTCTTTCCCTCCGGCCTTCCGTCTTTCCCTCATGAGGGAAAGGTGGAAGGCCGGAGTTAAAGATGGAAGGAAGGCATCTTTCCCTCCGGCCTTCCATCTTTCCCTCCGGCCTTCCATCTCTCCCTCCGGCCTTCCATCTCTCCCTCCGGCTTGCCATCTCTCCCTCCAGCCTTCCATCTCTCCCTCCGGCCTTCCATCTCTCCCTCCGGCCTTCCGTCTCTCCCTCTGGCCTTCCGTCTCTCCCTCCGGCCTTTCGTCTCTCCCTCTGGCCTTCCGTCTTTCCCTCCGGCCTTCCGTCTTTCCCTCCGGCCTTCCGTCTTTCCCTCCAGAGGAAAGATGGAAGGCCGGAGGGAAAGATGGTTGATAGGCCGGAGGGAAAGATGGTAGGCCGGAGGGAAAGATAGAAGGCCGGAGGGAAAGATGGAAGGAAGGCATCTTTCCCTCCGGCCTTCCATCTCTCCCTCCAGCCTTCCATCTCTCCCTCTGGCCTTCCATCTCTCCCTCCGGCCTTCCATCTCTCCCTCCGGCCTTCCGTCTCTCCCTCCGGCCTTCCGTCTCTCCCTCTGGCCTTCCGTCTCTCCCTCTGGCCTTCCGTCTCTCCCTCCGGCCTTTCGTCTCTCCCTCTGGCCTTCCGTCTTTCCCTCCGGCCTTCCGTCTTTCCCTCCGGCCTTCCGTCTTTCCCTCCAGAGGAAAGATGGAAGGCCGGAGGGAAAGATGCCTTCCTTCCATCTTTAACTCCGGCCTTCCACCTTTCCCTCTGGAGGGAAAGATGGAAGGCCGGAGGGAAAGATGGAAGGAAGGCATCTTTCCCTCTGGCCATCCATATCTGCCTCCGGCCTTCCGTCTCTCCCTCTGGCCTTCCGTCTCTCCCTCCGGCATTCCGTCTCTCCCTCCAGCCTTCCGTCTCTCCCTCCGGACATCCGTCTCTCCCTCCAGCCTTCCGTCTCTCCCTCCGGCCTTCCGTCTCTCCCTCCACCCTTCCGTCTCTCCCTCCGCCCTTCCGTCTCCCTCTGGCCTTCTGTCTCTCCCTCCGGCCTTCCATCTCTCCCGCCGGCCTTCCATCTCTCCCTCCGGCCTTCCGTCTCTCCCTCCGGCCTTCCATCTCTCCCTCCGGCCTTCCATCTCTCCCTCCGGTCTTCCATCTCTCCCTCCGGCCTTCCATCTCTCACTCCGGCCTTCCGTCTCTCCCTCCAGCCTTCCATCTCTCCCTCCGGCCTTCCGTCTCTCCCTCCGGCCTTCCGTCTCTCCCTCCGGCCTTCCGTCTTTCCCTCCGGCCTTCCGTCTTTCCCTCTGGCCTTCCGTCTTTCCCTCTGGCCTTCCGTCTTTCCCTCCGGCCCTCCATCTTTCCCTCCAGAGGGAAAGATGGAAGGCCGGAGTTAAAGATGGGAGGAAGGCATCTTTCCCTCCAGCCTTCCATCTTTCCCTCCGGCCTGCCATCTCTCCCTCTGGCCTTCCATCTCTCCCTCCGGCCTTCCATCTCACCCTCCGGCCTTCCATCTCTCCCTCCGGTCTTCCGTCTCTCCCTCCGGTCCTCCGTCTCTCCCTCCGGCCTTCCGTCTCTCCCTCCGGCCTTCCGTCTCTCCCTCCGGCCTTCCATCTCTCCCTCCGGCCTTCCGTCTCTCCCTCCGGCCTTCCGTCTCTCCCTCCGGCCTTCCGTCTCTCCCTCCGGCCTTCCCTCTCTCCCTACAGCCTTCCCTCTCTCCCTCCGGCCTTCCGTCTCTTCCTCGTCCTTCCGTCTCTCCCTCCAGCCTTCTGTCTCTCCCTCCGGCCTTCCGTCTCTCCATCCGGCCTTCCGTCTCTCCCTCCAGCCTTCTGTCTCTCCCTCTGGCCTTCCGTCGCTCCCTCCGGCCTTCCGTCTCTCCCTCCGGCCTTCCATCTTTCCAGCCGGTGGGAAAGATGGTAGGCCGGAGGGAAAGATGGAAGGAAGGCATCTTTCCCTCCGGCCTTCCATCTCTCCCTCCGGCCTTCCATCTCTCCCTCCGGCCTTCCATCTCTCCCTCCAGCCTTCCGTCTCTCCCTCCGGCCTTCCGTCTCTCCCTCCGCCCTTCCGTCTCTCCCTCCGCCCTTCCGTCTCTCCCTCCAGCCTTCCCTATCTTCCTCCAGCCTTCCGTCTCTCCCTCCGGCCTTCCGTCTCTCCCTCCGGCCTTCCGTCTCTCCCTCCGGCCTTCCGTCTCTCCCTCCGGCCTTCCGTCTCTCCCTCCGGCCTTCCGTCTCTCCCTCCGGCCTTCCATATTTCCAGCCGGAGGGAAAGATGGAAGGCTGGAGGGAAAGATGTAAGGCTGGATGGAAAGATGGAAGGCTGGAGGGAAAGATGTAAGGCCGGAGGGAAAGATGTAATGCCGGTGGGAAAGATGGTAGGCCGGAGGGAAAGATGGAAGGCCGGAGGGAAAGATGGAAGGAAGGCATCTTTCCCTCCGGCCTTCCATCTCTCTCCAGCCTTCCGTCTCTCCCTCCGCCCTTCCGTCTCTCCCTCCGGCCTTCCGTCTCTCCCTCCGGCCTTCCGTCTTTCCCTCCGCCCTTCCGTCTTTCCCTCTGGCCTTCCGTCTTTCCCTCCGGAGGAAAAGATGGAAGGCCGGAGGGAAAGATGGAAGGAAGGCATCTTTCCCTCTGGCCTTCCATCTTTCCCTCTGGCCTTCCATCTTTCCCTCCGGCCTTCCCTCTCTCCCTCCAGCCTTCCGTCTCTCCCTCCGGCCTTCCGACCCTCCCTCTGGCCTTCCGTCTCTCCCTCCGGCCTTCCGTCTCTCCCTCCGGCCTTCCGTCTCTCCCTCTGGCCTTCTGTCTCTCCCTACGGCCTTCCGTCTCTCCCTATGGCCTTCCGTCTCTCCCTCCGGCCTTCAATCTTTCCAGCCGGAGGGAAAGATGGAAGGCTGGAGGGACAGATGTAGGGCTGGAGGGAAAGATGTAAGGCCGGAGGGAAAGATGGAAGGCCGGAGGGAAATATGGAAGGCCAGAGGGAAAGATGGTAGACCGGAGGGAAAGATGGAAGGCCATAGGGAAAAAATAGAAGGCCGGAGGGAAAGATGGAAGGCCGGAGGGAAAGATGGAAGGAAGGCATCTTTCCCTCTGGCCTTCCATATCTCCCTCCGGCCTTCTGTCTCTCCCTCCGGCCTTCTGTCTCTCCCTCCGGCCTTCCGTCTCTCCCTCCGGCCTTCCGTCTCTCCCTCCAGCCTTACGTCTCTCCCTCCGGCCCTCCGTCTCTCCCTCCGGCCTTCCGTCTCTCCCTCCACCCTTCCGTCTCTCCCTCCGCCCTTCCGTCTCCCTCCACCCTTCCGTCTCCCACTGGCCTTCCGTCTCTCCCTCCGGCCTTCCATCTCTCCCTCCAGCCTTCCATCTCTTCCTCCGGCCTTCCATCTCTCCCTCCTGCCTTCCATCTCTCCCTCCGGCCTTCCATCTCTCCCTCCGGCCTTCCATCTCTCCCTCCGGCCTTCCATCTCTCCCTCTGGCCTTCCGTCTCTTCCTCCGGCCTTCCGTCTTTCCCTCCGGCCTTCCGTCTTTCCCTCCAGAGGGAAAGATGGAAGGCCGGAGTTAAAGATGGAAGGAAGGCATCTTTCCCTCCGGCCGTCCATCTTTCCCTCCGGCCTTCCATCTCTCCCTCCGGCCTGCCATCTCTCCCTCCGGCCTGCCATCTCTCCCTCTGGCCTTCCATCTCTCCCTCCGGCCTGCCATCTCTCCCTCCGGCCTTCCATCTCTCCCTCCGGCATTCCATCTCTCCCTCCGGTCTTCCGTCTCTCCCTCCAGCCTTCCGTCTCTCCCTCCGGCCTTCCGTCTCTCCCTCCGGCCTTCCATCTCTCCCTCCGGTCTTCCTTCTCTCCCTCCGGCCTTCCGTCTCACCCTCCAGCCTTCCGTCTCTCCCTCCGGCCTTCCGTCTCTCCCTCCGGCCTTCCGTCTCTCCCTCCAGCCTTCCGTCTCTCCCTCTGGCCTTCCATCTCTCCCTCCGGCCTTCCGTCTCTCCCTCTGGCCTTCCATCTTTCCAGCCGGAGGGAAAGATGGAAGGCTGGAGGGACAGATGTAAGGCTGGAGGGAAAGATGTAAGGCCGGAGGGAAAGATGTAAGGCCGGAGGGAAAGATGGAAGGCTAGAGGGAAAGATGGAAGGCCGGAGGGAAAGATGGAAGGCCAGAGGGAAAGATGGTAGGCCGGAGGGAAAGATGGAAGGAAGGCATCTTTCCCTCCGGCCTTCCATCTCTCCCTCCGGCCTTCCATCTCTCCCTCCGGCCTTCCATCTCTCCCTCCGGCCTTCCGTCTCTCCCTCCGGCCTTCCGTCTCTCCCTCCGGCCTTCCGTCTCTCCCTCCGGCCTTCCGTCTCTCCCTCCGCCCTTCCGTCTCTCCCTCCAGCCTTCCCTATCTTCCTCCAGCCCTCCGTCTCTCCCTCCGGCCTTCCGTCTCTCCCTCCGGCCTTCCGTCTCTCCCTCCGGCCTTCCGTCTCTCCCTCCGGCCTTCCATCTCTCCCTCCGGCCTTCCGTCTCTCCCTCCGGCCTTCCATATTTCCAGCCGGAGGGAAAGATGGAAGGCTGGAGGGAAAGATGTAAGGCTGGATGGAAAGATGGAAGGCTGGAGGGAAAGATGTAAGGCCGGAGGGAAAGATGTAATGCCGGTGGGAAAGATGGTAGGCCGGAGGGAAAGATGGAAGGCCGGAGGGAAAGATGGAAGGAAGGCATCTTTCCCTCCGGCCTTCCATCTCTCTCCAGGCTTCCGTCTCTCCCTCCGCCCTTCCGTCTCTCCCTCCGGCCTTCCGTCTTTCCCTCCGCCCTTCCGTCTTTCCCTCTGGCCTTCCGTCTTTCCCTCCAGAGGAAAAGATGGAAGGCCGGAGGGAAAGATGGAAGGAAGGCATCTTTCCCTCTGGCCTTCCATCTTTCCCTCTGGCCTTCCATCTTTCCCTCCGGCCTTCCGTCTCTCCCTCCAGCCTTCCGTCTCTCCCTCCAGCCTTCCGTCCCTCCCTCTGACCTTCCGTCTCTCCATCCGGCCTTCCGTCTCTCCCTCCGGCCTTCCGTCTCTCCCTCTGGCCTTCCGTCTCTCCCTACGGCCTTCCGTCTCTCCCTACGGCCTTCCGTCTCTCCCTCCGGCCTTCCAACTTTCCAGCCGGAGGGAAAGATGGAAGGCTGGAGGGACAGATGTAGGGCTGGAGGGAAAGATGTAAGGCCGGAGGGAAAGATGGAAGGCCGGAGGGAAATATGGAAGGCCAGAGGGAAAGATGGTAGACCGGAGGGAAAGATGGAAGGCCATAGGGAAAAAATAGAAGGCCGGAGGGAAAGATGGAAGGCTGGAGGGAAAGATGGAAGGAACGCATCTTTCCCTCTGGCCTTCCATATCTCCCTCCGGCCTTCTGTCTCTCCCTCCGGCCTTCTGTCTCTCCCTCCGGCCTTCCGTCTCTCCCTCCAGCCTTCCGTCTCTCCCTGCGGCCTTCCGTCTCTCCCTCCAGCCTTACGTCTCTCCCTCCGGCCCTCCGTCTCTCCCTCCGGCCTTCCGTCTCTCCCTCCGCCCTTCCGTCTCTCCCTCCGCCCTTCCGTCTCCCTCCACCCTTCCGTCTCCCACTGGCCTTCCGTCTCTCCCTCCGGCCTTCCATCTCTCCCTCCGGCCTTCCATCTCTTCCTCCGGCCTTCCATCTCTCCCTCCTGCCTTCCATCTCTCCCTCCGGCCTTCCATCTCTCCCTCCGGCCTTCCATCTCTCCCTCCGGCCTTCCATCTCTCCCTCTGGCCTTCCGTCTCTCCCTCCGGCCTTCCGTCTTTCCCTCCGGCCTTCCGTCTTTCCCTCCAGAGGGAAAGATGGAAGGCCGGAGTTAAAGATGGAAGGAAGGCATCTTTCCCTCCGGCCATCCATCTTTCCCTCCGGCCTTCCATCTCTCCCTCCGGCCTGCCATCTCTCCCTCCGGCCTGCCATCTCTCCCTCCGGCCTTCCATCTCTCCCTCCGGCCTGCCATCTCTCCCTCCGGCCTGCCATCTCTCCCTCCGGCCTTCCATCTCTCCCTCCGGCATTCCATCTCTCCCTCCGGTCTTCCGTCTCTCCCTCCAGCCTTCCGTCTCTCCCTCGGCCTTCCATCTCTCCCTCCGGCCTTCCATCTCTCCCTCCGGTCTTCCGTCTCTCCCTCCGGCCTTCCGTCTCACCCTCCAGCCTTCCGTCTCTCCCTCCGGCCTTCCGTCTCTCCCTCCGGCCTTCCGTCTCTCCCTCCGGCCTTCCGTCTCTCCCTCTGGCCTTCCATCTCTCCCTCCGGCCTTCCGTCTCTCCCTCTGGCCTTCCATCTTTCCAGCCGGAGGGAAAGATGGAAGGCTGGAGGGACAGATGTAAGGCTGGAGGGAAATATGTAAGGCCGGAGGGAAAGATGGAAGGCCGGAAGGAAAGATGGAAGGAAGGCATCTTTCCCTCCTGCCTTCCATATCTCCCTCCGGCCTTCTGTCTCTCCCTCCGGCCTTCCATCTCTCCCTCCGCCGTTCCGTCTCTCCCTCCGCCCTTCGGTCTCCCTCTGTCCTTCCGTATCACCCTCCGGCCTTCCATCTCTCCCTCCGGCCTTCCGTCTCTCCCTCCGGCCTTCCGTATCTCCCTCCAGCCTTCCATCTCTCCCTCCGGCCTTCCATCTCTCCCTCCGGTCTTCCATCTCTCCCTCCGGCCTTCCGTCTCTCACTTCGGCCTTCTGTCTCTCCCTCCAGCCTTCCGTCTCTCCCTCCTGCTTTCCGTCTCTCCCTCCAGCCTTCCGTCTCTCCCTCCGGCCTTCCGTCTCTCCCTCCAGCCTTCCGTCTCTCCCTCCAGCCTTCCATCTTTCCCTCTGGCCTTCCATCTTTCCCTCCAGCCTTCCGTCTCTCCCTCCGGCCTTCCGTCTCTCCCTCTGGCCTTCCGTCTTTCCCTCCGGCCCTCCATCTTTCCCTCCGGCCTTCCGTCTTTCCATCCAGAGGGAAAGATGGAAGGCTGGAGGGAAAGATGGAAGGAAGGCATCTTTCCCTCTGGCCTTCCATCTTTCCTCCAGCCTTCCATCTCTCCCTCCGGCCTTCCATCTCTCCCTCCGGCCTGCCATCTCTCCCTCTGGCCTGCCATCTCTCCCTCCGGCCTTCCATCTCTCCCTCCGGCCTTCCGTCTCTCCCTCCGGCCTTCCGTCTCTCCCTCCGGCCTTCCGTCTCTCCCTCCGGCCTTCCGTCTCTCCCTCCGGCCTTCCATCTTTCCAGCCGGAGGGAAAGATGGAAGGCTGGAGGGACAGATGGAAGGCTGGAGGGAAAGATGTAAGGCCGGAGGGAAAGATGGAAGGCCGGAGGGAAATATGGAAGGGAGGAGGGAAAGATGGTAGACCGGAGGGAAAGATGGAAGGCCATAGGGAAAAAATAGAAGGCTGGAGGGAAAGATGGAAGGCCGGAGGGAAAGATGGAAGGAAGGCATCTTTCCCTCTGGCCTTCCATATCTCCATCCGGCCTTCTGTCTCTCCCTCCGGCCTTCTGTCTCTCCCTCCAGCCTTCCGTCTCTCCCTCCGGCCTTCCGTCTCTCCCTCCAGCCTTACGTCTCTCCCTCCGGCCCTCCGTCTCTCCCTCCGGCCTTCCGTCTCTCCCTCCACCCTTCCGTCTCTCCCTCCGCCCTTCCGTCTCCCTCCACCCTTCCGTCTCCCACTGGCCTTCCGTCTCTCCCTCCGGCCTTCCATCTCTCCCTCCAGCCTTCCATCTCTTCCTCCGGCCTTCCATCTCTCCCTCCTGCCTTCCATCTCTCCCTCCGGCCTTCCATCTCTCCCTCCGGCCTTCCATCTCTCCCTCCGGCCTTCCATCTCGCCCTCTGGCCTTCCGTCTCTCCCTCCGGCCTTCCGTCTTTCCCTCCGGCCTTCCGTCTTTCCCTCCAGAGGGAAAGATGGAAGGCCGGAGTTAAAGATGGAAGGAAGGCATCTTTCCCTCCGGCCGTCCATCTTTCCCTCCGGCCTTCCATCTCTCCCTCCGGCCTGCCATCTCTCCCTCCGGCCTGCCATCTCTCCCTCCGGCCTTCCATCTCTCCCTCCGGCCTGCCATCTCACCCTCCGGCCTTCCATCTCTCCCTCCGGCCTTCCATCTCTCCCTCCGGCATTCCATCTCTCCCTCCGGTCTTCCGTCTCTCCCTCCAGCCTTCCGTCTCTCCCTCCGGCCTTCAGTCTCTCCCTCCGGCCTTCCATCTCTCCCTCCGGTCTTCCGTCTCTCCCTCCGGCCTTCCGTCTCACCCTCCAGCCTTCCGTCTCTCCCTCCGGCCTTCCGTCTCTCCCTCCGGCCTTCCGTCTCTCCCTCTGGCCTTCCATCTCTTCCTCCGGCCTTCCGTCTCTCCCTCTGGCCTTCCATCTTTCCAGCCGGAGGTAAAGATGGAAGGCTGGAGGGACAGATGTAAGGCTGTAGGGAAAGATGTAAGGCCGGAGGGAAAGATGGAAGGCCGGAGGGAAAGATGGAAGGAAGGCATCTTTCCCTCCTGCCTTCCATATCTCCCTCCGGCCTTCTGTCTCTCCCTCCGGCCTTCCATCTCTCCCTCCGCCATGCCGTCTCTCCCTCCTCCCTTCGGTCTCACTCTGTCCTTCCGTATCACCCTCCGGCCTTCCATCTCTCCCTCCGGCCTTCCGTCTCTCCCTCCGGCCTTCCGTCTCTCTCTCCGGCCTTCCATCTCTCCCTCCGGCCTTCCATCTCTCCCTCCGGTCTTCCATCTCTCCCTCCGGCCTTCCGTCTCTCACTTCGGCCTTCCGTCTCTCCCTCCAGCCTTCCGTCTCTCCCTCCTGCTTTCCGTCTCTCCCTCCAGCCTTCCGTCTCTCCCTCCGGCCTTCCGTCTCTCCCTCCAGCCTTCCGTCTCTCCCTCCAGCCTTCCATCTTTCCCTCTGGCCTTCCATCTTTCCCTCCAGCCTTCCGTCTCTCCCTCCGGCCTTCCGTCTCTCCCTCTGGCCTTCCGTCTTTCCCTCCGGCCCTCCGTCTTTCCCTCCGGCCTTCCGTCTTTCACTCCAGAGGGAAAGATGGAAGGCTGGAGGGAAAGATGGAAGGAAGGCATCTTTCCCTCTGGCCTTCCATCTTTCCTCCAGCCTTCCATCTCTCCCTCCGGCCTTCCATCTCTCCCTCCGGCCTGCCATCTCTCCCTCCGGCCTGCCATCTCTCCCTCCGGCCTTCCATCTCTCCCTCCGGCCTTCCGTCTCTCCCTCCGGCCTTCCGTCTCTCCCTCCGGCCTTCCGTCTCTCCCTCCGGCCTTCCGTCTCTCCCTCCGGCCTTCCATCTTTCCAGCCGGAGGGAAAGATGGAAGGCTGGAGGGACAGATGGAAGGCTGGAGGGAAAGATGTAAGGCCGGAGGGAAAGATGGAAGGCCGGAGGGAAATATGGAAGGCAGGAGGGAAAGATGGTAGACCGGAGGGAAAGATGGAAGGCCATAGGGAAAGATGGAAGGCCAGAGGGAAAGATGGAAGGCCGGAGGGATAGATGGAAGGAAGGCATCTTTCCCTCCGGCCTTCCATATCTCCCTCCGGCCTTCCGTCTCTCCCTCCAGCCTTCCGTCTCTCCCTCCGGCCTTCCGTCTCTCCCTCAGTCCTTCCGTCTCTCCCTCCAGCCTTACGTCTCTCCCTCCGGCCCTCCGTCTCTCCCTCCGGCCTTCCGTCTCTCCCTCCGCCCTTCTGTCTCTCCCTCCGCCCTTCCGTCTCCCTCCACCCTTCCGTCTCCCACTGGCCTTCTGTCTCTCCCACCGGCCTTCCATCTCTCCCTCCGGCCTTCCATCTCTCCCTCCGGCCTTCCATCTCTCCCTCCGGCCTTCCGTCTCTCCCTCCGGCCTTCCGTCTTTCCCTCCGGCCTTCCGTCTTTCCCTCCAGAGGGAAAGATGGAAGGCCGGAGTTAAAGATGGAAGGAAGGCATCTTTCCCTCCGGCCGTCCATCTTTCCCTCCGGCCTTCCATCACTCCCTCCGGCCTGCCATCTCTCCCTCCGGCCTGCCATCTCTCCCTCCGGCCTTCCATCTCTCCCTCCGGCCTGCCATCTCGCCCTCCGGCCTGCCATCTCTCCCTCCGGCCTTCCATCTCTCCCTCCGGCCTTCCGTCTCTCCCTCCGGTCTTCCGTCTCTCCCTCCGGCCTTCCGTCTCTCCCTCCGGCCTTCCATCTTTCCCTCCAGCCTTCCGGGTCTCCCTCCGGCCTTCCGTCTCTCCCTCTGGCCTTCCGTCTTTCCCTCCGGCCCTCCGTCTTTCCCTCCGGCCTTCCGTCTTTCCCTCCAGAGGGAAAGATGGAAGGCTGGAGGGAAAGATGGAAGGAAGGCATCTTTCCCTCTGGCCTTCCATCTTTCCCTCCAGCCTTCCATCTCTCCCTCCGGCCTTCCATCTCTCCCTCCGGCCTGCCATCTCTCCCTCCGGCCTGCCATCTCTCCCTCCGGCCTTCCATCTCTCCCTCCGGCCTTCCGTCTCTCCCTCCGGCCTTCCGTCTCTCCCTCCGGCCTTCCGTCTCTCCCTCCAGCCTTCCGTCTCTCCCTCCGGCCTTCCATCTTTCCAGCCGGAGGGAAAGATGGAAGGCTGGAGGGACAGATGTAAGGCTGGAGGGAAAGATGTAAGGCCGGAGGGAAAGATGGAAGGCCGGAGGGAAATATAGAAGGCAGGAGGGAAAGATGGTAGACCGGAGGGAAAGATGGAAGGCCATAGGGAAAGATGGAAGGCCAGAGGGAAAGATGGAAGGCCGGAGGGAAAGATGGAAGGAAGGCATCTTTCCCTCCGGCCTTCCATATCTCCCTCCGGCCCTCCGTCTCTCCCTCCGGCCTTCCGTCTCTCCCTCCGGCCTGCCATCTCTCCCTCCGGCCTTCCATCTCTCCCTCCACCCTTCCGTCTCCCACTGGCCTTCCATCTCTCCCTCCGGCCTTCCATCTCTCCCTCCGGCCTTCCATCTCTCCCTCCGGCCTTCCGTCTCTCCCTCCGGCCTTCCGTCTTTCCCTCCGGCCTTCCGTCTTTCCCTCCAGAGGGAAAGATGGAAGGCCGGAGTTAAAGATGGAAGGAAGGCATCTTTCCCTCCGGCCGTCCATCTTTCCCTCTGGCCTTCCATCACACCCTCCGGCCTGCCATCTCTCCCTCCGGCCTGCCATCTCTCCCTCCGGCCTTCCATCTCTCCCTCCGGCCTGCCATCTCGCCCTCCGGACTGCCATCTCTCCCTCCGGCCTTCCATCTCTCCCTCCGGCCTTCCGTCTCTCCCTCCGGTCTTCCGTCTCTCCCTCCAGCCTTCCGTCTCTCCCTCCGGCCTTCCGTCTCTCCCTCCGGCCTTCCATCTTTCCCTCCAGCCTTCTGTCTCTCCGTCTGGCCTTCCGTCTCTCCCTCTGGCCTTCCGTCTTTCCCTCCGGCCCTCCGTCTTTCCCTCCGGCCTTCCGTCTTTCCCTCCAGAGGGAAAGATGGAAGGCTGGAGGGAAAGATGGAAGGAAGGCATCTTTCCCTCTGGCCTTCCATCTTTCCCTCCAGCCTTCCATCTCTCCCTCCGGCCTTCCATCTCTCCCTCCGGCCTGCCATCTCTCCCTCCGGCCTGCCATCTCTCCCTCCGGCCTTCCATCTCTCCCTCCGGCCTTCCGTCTCTCCCTCCGGCCTTCCGTCTCTCCCTCCGGCCTTCCGTCTCTCCCTCCAGCCTTCCGTCTCTCCCTCCGGCCTTCCATCTTTCCAGCCGGAGGGAAAGATGGAAGGCTGGAGGGACAGATTTAAGGCTAGAGGGAAAGATGTAAGGCCGGAGGGAAAGATGGAAGGCCGGAGGGAAATATAGAAGGCAGGAGGAAAAGATGGTAGACCGGAGGGAAAGATGGAAGGCCATAGGGAAAGATGGAAGGCCAGACGGAAAGATGGAAGGCCGGAGGGAAAGATGGAAGGAAGGCATCTTTCCCTCCGGCCTTCCATATCTCCCTCCGGCCTTCTGTCTCTCCCTCCGGCCTTCCGTCTCTCCCTCCGGCCTTCCGTCTCTCCCTCCGGCCTTCCGTCTCTCCCTCCAGCCTTACGTCTCTCCCTCCGGCCCTCCGTCTCTCCCTCCGGCCTTCCGTCTCTCCCTCCGCCCTTCTGTCTCTCCCTCCACCCTTCCGTCTCACACTGGCCTTCTGTCTCTCCCTCCGGACTTCCATCTTTCCCTCCAGCCTTCCATCTCTCCCTCCGGCCTTCCATCTCTCCCTCCTGCCTTCTATCTCTCCCTCCGGCCTTCCGTCTCTCCCTCCGGCCTTCCGTCTTTCCCTCCGGCCTTCCGTCTTTCCCTCCAGAGGGAAAGATGGAAGGCCGGAGTTAAAGATGGAAGGAAGGCATCTTTCCCTCCGGCCGTCCATCTTTCCCTCCGGCCTTCCATCTCTCCCTCCGGCCTGCCATCTCTCCCTCCGGCCTGCCATCTCTCCCTCCGGCCTTCCATCTCTCCCTCCGGCCTGCCATCTCGCCCTCCGGCCTGCCATCTCTCCCTCCGGCCTTCCATCTCTCCCTCCGGCCTTCCGTCTCTCCCTCCGGTCTTCCGTCTCTCCCTCCGGCCTTCCGTTTCTCCCTCCGGCCTTTCGTCTCTCCCTCCGGCCTTCCATCTTTCCCTCCAGCCTTCCGTCTCTCCCTCCGGCCTTCCGTCTCTCCCTCTGGCCTTCCGTCTTTCCCTCCGGCCCTCCGTCTTTCCCTCCGGCCTTCCGTCTTTCCTCCAGAGGGAAAGATGGAAGGCTGGAGGGAAAGATGGAAGGAAGGCATCTTTCCCTCTGGCCTTCCATCTTTCCCTCCAGCCTTCCATCTCTCCCTCCGGCCTTCCATCTCTCCCTCCGGCCTGCCATCTCTCCCTCCGGCCTGCCATCTCTCCCTCCGGCCTTCCATCTCTCCCTCCGGCCTTCCGTCTCTCCCTCCGGCCTTCCGTCTCTCCCTCCGGCCTTCCGTCTCTCCCTCCAGCCTTCCGTCTCTCCCTCCGGCCTTCCATCTTTCCAACCGGAGGGAAAGATGGAAGTCTGGAGGGACAGATGTAAGGCTGGAGGGAAAGATGTAAGGCTGGAGGGAAAGATGGAAGGCAGGAGGGAAAGATGGTAGACCGGAGGGAAAGATGGAAGGCCATAGGGAAAGATGGAAGGCCAGAGGGAAAGATGGAAGGCCGGAGGGAAAGATGGAAGGAAGGCATCTTTCCCTCCGGCCTTCCATATCTACCTCCCGCCTTCTGTCTCTCCCTCCGGCCTTCCGTCTCTCCCTCCAGCCTTCCGTCTCTCCCTCCAGCCTTCCGTCTCTCCCTCCGGCCTTCCGTCTCTCCCTCCAGCCTTACGTCTCTCCCTCCGTCCCTCCGTCTCTCCCTCCGGCCTTCCGTCTCTCCCTCCTCCCTTCTGTCTCTCCCTCCGCCCTTCCGTCTCCCTCCACCCTTCCGTGTCCCACTGGCCTTCTGTCTCTCCCTCCGGCCTTCCATCTCTCCCTCCAGCCTTCCATCTCTCCCCCCGGCCTTCCATCTCTCCCTCCTGCCTTCCATCTCTCCCTCCGGCCTTCCGTCTCTCCCTCCGGCCTTCCATCTTTCCAGCCGGAGGGAAAGATGGAAGGCTGGAGGGACAGATGTAAGGCTGGAGGGAAAGATGTAAGGCCGGAGGGAAAGATGGAAGGCCGGAGGGAAATATGGAAGGCCGGAGGGAAATATGGTAGACCGGAGGGAAAGATGGAAGTCCATAGGGAAAGATGGAAGGCCAGAGGGAAAGATGGAAGGCCGGAGGGAAAGATGGAAGGAAGGAATCTTTCCCTCCGGCCTTCCATATCTCCCTCCAGCCTTCTGTCTCTCCCTCCAGCCTTCCGTCTCTCCCTCCGGCCTTCCGTCTCTCCCTCCGGCCTTCCGTCTCTCACTCCAGCCCTCCGTCTCTCCCTCCAGCCTTCCGTCTCTCCCTCCGCCCTTCCGTCTCTCCCTCCGCCCTTCCATCTCCCTCCTCCCTTCCGTCTCCCACTGGCCTTCCGTCTCTCCCTCCGGCCTTCCATCTCTCCCTCCGGACTTCCATCTCTCCCTCCGGCCTTCCATCTCTCCCTCCTGCCTTCCATCTCTCCCTCCGGCCTTCCATCTCTCCCTCCGGCCTTCCATCTCTCCCTCCGGCCTTCCGTCTCTCCCTCCGGCCTTCCGTCTCTCCCTCCGGCCTTCCATCTTTCCCTCCGGCCTTCCGTCTTTCCCTCCGGCCTTCCGTCTTTCCCTCCGGCCTTCCGTCTTTCCCTCCAGAGGGAAAGATGAAAGGCCGGAGTTAAAGATGGAAGGAAGGCATCTTTCCCTCCAGCCTTCCATCTTTCCCTCCGGACTTCCATCTCTCCCTCCGGCCTGCCATCTCTCCCTCCGGCCTGCCATCTCTCCCTCCGGCCTTCCATCTCTCCCTCCGGCCTGCCATCTCTCCCTCCGGCCTGCCATCTCTCCCTCCGGCCTTCCATCTCTCCCTCCGGCCTTCAGTCTCTCCCTCCGGTCTTCCGTCTCTCCCTCCGGCCTTCCGTCTCTCCCTCCGGCCTTCCATCTCTCCCTCCGACCTGCCATCTCTCCCTCCGCCTGCCATCTCTCCCTCCGGCCTTCCATCTCTCCCTCCGGCCTTCCGTCTCTCCCTCCGGCCTTCCGTCTCTCCCTCCGGCCTTCCGTCTTTCCCTCCAGAGGGAAAGATGGAAGGCCGGAGTTAAAGATGGAAGGAAGGCATCTTTCCCTCCAGCCTTCCATCTTTCCCTCCGGCCTTCCATCTCTCCCTCCTGCCTTCCATCTCTCCCTCCGGCCTTCCATCTCTCCCTCCGGCCTTCCATCTCTCCCTCCGGCCTTCCATCTCTCCCTCCGGCCTTCCGTCTCTCCCTCCGGCCTTCCGTCTTTCCCTCCGGCCTTCCGTCTTTCCTTCCGGAGGGAAAGATGGAAGGCCAGAGTTAAAGATGGAAGGAAGGCATCTTTCCCTCCGGCCGTCCATCTTTCCCTCCGGCCTTCCATCTCTCCCTCCGGCCTGCCATTTCTCCCTCCGCTCTGCCATCTCTCCCTCCGGCCTTCCATCTCTCCCTCCGGCCTGCCATCTCTCCCTCCGGCCTGCCATCTTTCCCTCTGGCCTTCCATCTCTCCCTCCGGCCTTCCGTCTCTCCCTCCAGTCTTCCGTCTCTCCCTCCGGCCTTCCGTCTCTCCCTCCGGCCTTCCGTCTCTCCCTCCGGCCTTCCATCTCTCCCTCCGGTCTTCCGTCTCTCCCTCCGGCCTTCCGTCTCACCCTCCTGCCTTCCGTCTCTCCCTCCGGCCTTCCGTCTCTCCCTCCGGCCTTCCGTCTCTCCCTCCGGCCTTCCGTCTCTCCCTCCGGCCTTCCGTCTCTCCTTCCGGCCTT
>JAVVLW010001835.1:0-16000 GCA_034401795.1 Chaetoderma sp. LZ-2023a
CATCTTTCCCTCCGGCCTTCCATCTTTCCCTCCGGCCTTCCATCTTTCCCTCCGGCCTTCCATCTTTCCCTATGGCCTTCCAACTTTCCCTCCGGCCTACCATCTTTCCCTCCGGCCTTCCATCTTTCCCTCCAGCCTTCCATCTTTCCCTCCAGCTGGAAAGATGGAAGGCCGGAGGGAGAGACGGAAGGCCGGAGGGAGAGACGGAAGGCCGGAGGGAGAGACAGAAGGCCGAAGGGAAAGATGGAAGGCCGGAGGGAAAGATGCCTTCCTTCCATCTTTCCCTCCGGCCTTCCATCTTTCCCTCCGGCCTTCCGTCTTTCCCTCCGGCCTTCCGTCTCACCCTCTGGCCTTCCGTCTCTCCCTCTGGGAAAGAGAGACGGAAGGCCAGAAAGAGAGATGGAAAGCTGGAGGGGGAGACGGAAGGCCGGAGGGGGAGACGGAAGGCCGGAGGGAGAGACGGAAGGCCGGAGGGAGAGATGGAAGGCTGGAGGGAGAGATGGAAGGCCGGAAAGAGAGCCGGAAGGCCGGAAAGAGAGATGGAAAGCCGGAGGGGGAGACGGAAGGCCGGAGGGGGAGACGGAAGGCCGGAGGGGGAGACGGAAGGCCGGAGGGAGAGACGGAAGGCTGGAGGGAGAGACGGAAGGCCGGAGTGGGAGATGGAAGGCCGGAGGGGGAGACGGAAGGCCGAAGGGAGAGACGGAAGGCCGGAGGGAGAGACGGAAGGCCTGAGGGAGAGACGGAAGGCCGGAGGGAGAGACGGAAGGCCGGAGGGAGAGACGGAAGGCCGGAGGGAGAGACGGAAGGCTTGAGGGAGAGACGGAAGGCCGGAGGGAGAGACGGAAGGCCGGAGGGAGAGACGGAAGGCTGGAGGGAGAGACAGAAGGCCAGAGGGAAAGATGCCTTCCTTCCATATTTCCCTCCGGCCTTCCATCTTTCCCTCCGGCCTTCCATCTTTCCCTCCGGCCTTCCATCTTTCCCTCCAGCCTTCCATCTTTCCCTCCGGCCTACCATCTTTCCCTCCGGCCTTCCATCTTTCCCTCCGGGCTTCCATCTTTCTCTCTGGCCTTCCATCTTTCCCTCCAGCCTTCCATCTTTCCCTCCAGCCTTCCATCTTTCCCTCCGGCTGGAAAGATGGAAGGCCGGAGGGAGAGACGGAAGGCCGGAGGGAGAGACGGAAGGCTGGAGGGAGAGACGGAAGGCTGGAGGGAAAGACGGAAGGCCGGAGGGAAAGATGCCTTCCTTCCATCTTTCCCTCCAGCCTTCCATCTTTCCCTCCGGCCTTCCATCTTTCCCTCCAGCCTTCCGTCTCACCCTCCAGCCTTCCGTCTCTCCCTCCGGCCTTCCGCCTCTCCCTCTGGCCTTCTGTCTTTCCCTCTGGCCTTCCATCTTTCCCTCCAGCCTTACATCTTTCCCTCCAGCCTTCCATCTTTCCCTCCGGCTGGAAAGATGGAAGGCCGGAGGGAGAGACGGAAGGCTGGAGGGAAAGACGGAAGGCCGGAGGGAAAGATGCCTTCCTTCCATCTTTCCCTCCAGCCTTCCATCTTTCCCTCCGGCCTTCCATCTTTCCCTCCAGCCTTCCGTCTCACCCTCCAGCCTTCCGTCTCTCCCTCCGGCCTTCCGCCTCTCCCTCTGGCCTTCTGTCTTTCCCTCTGGCCTTCCATCTTTCCCTCCAGCCTTACATCTTTCCCTCCAGCCTTCCATATTTCCCTCCGGCTGGAAAGATGGAAGGCTGGAGGGAGAGACGGAAGGCCGGAGGGAGAGACGGAAGGCCGGAGGGAGAGACGGAAGGCCGGAGGGAGAGATGGAAGGCCGGAGGGAGAGATGGAAGGTCGGAGGGAAAGATGGAAGGCCGGAGGGAAAGATACCTTCCTTCCATCTTTCCCTCCGGCCTTCCATCTTTCCCTCCGGCCTTCCATCTTTCCCTCCGGCCTTCCATCTTTCCCTATGGCCTTCCAACTTTCCCTCCGGCCTACCACCTTTCCCTCCGGCCTTCCATCTTTCCCTCCGGCCTTCCATCTTTCCCACCGGTCTTCCATCTTTCCCTCCAGCCTTCCATCTTTCCCTCCAGCCTTCCATCTTTCCCTCCGGCTGGAAAGATGGAAGGCCGGAGGAGAGACGGAAGGCCAGAGGGAGAGACGGAAGGCCGGAGGGAGAGACGGAAGGCCGGAGGGAAAGATGGAAGGCTGGAGGGAAAGATGCCTTCCTTCCATCTTTCCCTCCGGCCTTCCATCTTTCCCTCCGGCCTTCCGACTTTCCCTCCGGCCTTCCGTCTCACCCTCTGGCCTTCCGTCTCTCCCTCTGGGAAAGAGAGACGGAAGGCCGGAACGAGAGATGGAAAGCTGGAGGGGGAGACGGAAGGCCGGAGGGGGAGACGGAAGGCCGGAGGGGGAGACGGACGGTCGGAGGGAGAGACGGAAGGCCGGAGGGAGAGATGGAAGGCCGGAGGGAGGGATGGAAGGCCGGAAAGAGAGCCGGAAGGCCGGAAAGAGAGATGGAAGGCCGGAGGGGGAGACGGAAGGCCGGAGGGGGAGACGGAAGGCCGGAGGGAGAGACGGAAGGCCGGAGGGAGAGACGGAAGGCCGGAGTGGGAGATGGAAGGCCTGAGGGAGAGACAGAAGGCCGGAGGGAGAGACGGAAGGCCGGAGGGAGAGACGGAAGGCCGGAGGGAGAGACGGAAGGCCTGAGGGAGAGACAGAAGGCTGGAGGGAGAGACGGAAGGCCGGAGGGAGAGACAGAAGGCCGAAGGGAAAGATGGAAGGCCGGAGGGAAAGATGCCTTCCTTCCATCTTTCCCTCCGGCCTTCCATCTTTCCCTCCGGCCTTCCGTCTTTCCCTCCGGCCTTCCGTCTCACCCTCTGGCCTTCCGTCTCTCCCTCTGGGAAAGAGAGACGGAAGGCCAGAAAGAGAGATGGAAAGCTGGAGGGGGAGACGGAAGGCCGGAGGGGGAGACGGAAGGCCGGAGGGAGAGACGGAAGGCCGGAGGGAGAGATGGAAGGCTGGAGGGAGAGATGGAAGGCCGGAAAGAGAGCCGGAAGGCCGGAAAGAGAGATGGAAAGCCGGAGGGGGAGACGGAAGGCCGGAGGGGGAGACGGAAGGCCGGAGGGGGAGACGGAAGGCCGGAGGGAGAGACGGAAGGCTGGAGGGAGAGACGGAAGGCCGGAGTGGGAGATGGAAGGCCGGAGGGGGAGACGGAAGGCTGGAGGGAGAGACGGAAGGCCGGAGGGAGAGACGGAAGGCCTGAGGGAGAGACGGAAGGCCGGAGGGAGAGACGGAAGGCCGGAGGGAGAGACGGAAGGCCGGAGGGAGAGACGGAAGGCTTGAGGGAGAGACGGAAGGCCGGAGGGAGAGACGGAAGGCCGGAGGGAGAGACGGAAGGCTGGAGGGAGAGACAGAAGGCCAGAGGGAAAGATGCCTTCCTTCCATATTTCCCTCCGGCCTTCCATCTTTCCCTCCGGCCTTCCATCTTTCCCTCCGGCCTTCCATCTTTCCCTCCAGCCTTCCATCTTTCCCTCCGGCCTACCATCTTTCCCTCCGGCCTTCCATCTTTCCCTCCGGGCTTCCATCTTTCTCTCTGGCCTTCCATCTTTCCCTCCAGCCTTCCATCTTTCCCTCCAGCCTTCCATCTTTCCCTCCGGCTGGAAAGATGGAAGGCCGGAGGGAGAGACGGAAGGCCGGAGGGAGAGACGGAAGGCTGGAGGGAGAGACGGAAGGCTGGAGGGAAAGACGGAAGGCCGGAGGGAAAGATGCCTTCCTTCCATCTTTCCCTCCAGCCTTCCATCTTTCCCTCCGGCCTTCCATCTTTCCCTCCAGCCTTCCGTCTCACCCTCCAGCCTTCCGTCTCTCCCTCCGGCCTTCCGCCTCTCCCTCTGGCCTTCTGTCTTTCCCTCTGGCCTTCCATCTTTCCCTCCAGCCTTACATCTTTCCCTCCAGCCTTCCATCTTTCCCTCCGGCTGGAAAGATGGAAGGCCGGAGGGAGAGACGGAAGGCTGGAGGGAAAGACGGAAGGCCGGAGGGAAAGATGCCTTCCTTCCATCTTTCCCTCCAGCCTTCCATCTTTCCCTCCGGCCTTCCATCTTTCCCTCCAGCCTTCCGTCTCACCCTCCAGCCTTCCGTCTCTCCCTCCGGCCTTCCGCCTCTCCCTCTGGCCTTCTGTCTTTCCCTCTGGCCTTCCATCTTTCCCTCCAGCCTTACATCTTTCCCTCCAGCCTTCCATATTTCCCTCCGGCTGGAAAGATGGAAGGCTGGAGGGAGAGACGGAAGGCCGGAGGGAGAGACGGAAGGCCGGAGGGAGAGACGGAAGGCCGGAGGGAGAGATGGAAGGCCGGAGGGAGAGATGGAAGGTCGGAGGGAAAGATGGAAGGCCGGAGGGAAAGATACCTTCCTTCCATCTTTCCCTCCGGCCTTCCATCTTTCCCTCCGGCCTTCCATCTTTCCCTCCGGCCTTCCATCTTTCCCTATGGCCTTCCAACTTTCCCTCCGGCCTACCATCTTTCCCTCCGGCCTTCCATCTTTCCCTCCGGCCTTCCATCTTTCCCACCGGTCTTCCATCTTTCCCTCCAGCCTTCCATCTTTCCCTCCAGCCTTCCATCTTTCCCTCCGGCTGGAAAGATGGAAGGCCGGAGGAGAGACGGAAGGCCAGAGGGAGAGACGGAAGGCCGGAGGGAGAGACGGAAGGCCGGAGGGAAAGATGGAAGGCTGGAGGGAAAGATGCCTTCCTTCCATCTTTCCCTCCGGCCTTCCATCTTTCCCTCCGGCCTTCCGACTTTCCCTCCGGCCTTCCGTCTCACCCTCTGGCCTTCCGTCTCTCCCTCTGGGAAAGAGAGACGGAAGGCCGGAACGAGAGATGGAAAGCTGGAGGGGGAGACGGAAGGCCGGAGGGGGAGACGGAAGGCCGGAGGGGGAGACGGACGGTCGGAGGGAGAGACGGAAGGCCGGAGGGAGAGATGGAAGGCCGGAGGGAGGGATGGAAGGCCGGAAAGAGAGCCGGAAGGCCGGAAAGAGAGATGGAAGGCCGGAGGGGGAGACGGAAGGCCGGAGGGGGAGACGGAAGGCCGGAGGGAGAGACGGAAGGCCGGAGGGAGAGACGGAAGGCCGGAGTGGGAGATGGAAGGCCTGAGGGAGAGACAGAAGGCCGGAGGGAGAGACGGAAGGCCGGAGGGAGAGACGGAAGGCCGGAGGGAGAGACGGAAGGCCTGAGGGAGAGACAGAAGGCCGGAGGGAGAGACGGAAGGCCGGAGGGAGAGACGGAAGGCCGGAGGGAGAGACAGAAGGCCAGAGGGAAAGATGCCTTCCTTCCATCTTTCCCTCCGGCCTTCCATCTTTCCCTCCGGCCTTCCATCTTTCCCTCCGGCCTTCCATCTTTCCCTCCGGCCTTCCATCTTTCCCTCCGGGCTTCCATCTTTCTCTCCGGCCTTCCATCTTTCCCTCCAGCCTTCCATCTTTCCCTCCAGCCTTCCATCTTTCCTCCAGCCTTCCATTTTCCCTCCGTCTGGAAAGATGGAAGGCCGGATGGAGAGACGGAAGGCTGGAGGGAGAGACGGAAGGACGGAGGGAGAGACGGAAGGCTGGAGGGAGAGACGGAAGGCCGGAGGGGGAGACGGAAGGCCGGAGGGGGAGACGGAAGGCCGGAGGGAGAGACGGAAGGCTGGAGGGAGAGATGGAAGGCCGGAGGGAGAGATGGAAGGCCGGAAAGCGAGACGGAAGGCCGGAAAGAGAGATGGAAGGCCGGAGGGGGAGACGGAAGGCCGGAGGGGGAGACGGAAGGCCGGAGGGGGAAACGGAAGGCCGGAGGGAGAGACGGAAGGCCGGAGGGAGAGACGGAAGGCCGGAGTGGGAGATGGAAGGCCGGAGGGGGAGACGGAAGGCCGGAGGGAGAGACGGAAGGCCGGAGGGAGAGACGGAAGGCCTGAGGGAGAGACGGAAGGCCAGAGGGAGAGACGGAAGGCCGGAGGGAGAGACAGAAGGCCGGACGGAGAGACAGAAGGCCGGAGGGAGAGAAGGAAGGCCGGAGGGAGAGACGGAAGGCCGGAGGGAGAGACAGAAGGCCAGAGGGAAAGATGCCTTCCTTCCATCTTTCCCTCCAGCCTTCCATCTTTCCCTCCGGCCTTCCATCTTTCCCTCCGGCCTTCCATCTTTCCCTCCGACCTTACATCTTTCCCTCCGGCCTTACATCTTTCCATCCGACCTTACATCTTTCCCTCCAGCCTTACATCTTTCCCTCCAGCCTTACATCTTTCCCTCCGGCTGGAAAGATGAAAGGCCGGAGGGAAAGATGGAAGGCCGGAGGGAGAGACGGAAGGCCGGAGGGAGAGACGGAAGGACGGAGGGAGAGATGGAAGGCCGGAGGGAACGACGGAAGGCCGGAGGGAGAGACGGAAGGCCGGAAGGAGAGACGGAAGGCCGGAGGGAGAGATGGAAGGCCGGAAAGACAGACGGAAGGCCGGAGGGGGAGACGGAAGGCTGGAGGGTGAGACAGAAGGCCAGAGGGAAAGATGCCTTCCTTCCATCTTTCCCTCCGGCCTTACATCTTCCCTCCAGCCTTCCATTTTCCCTCCGTCTGGAAAGATGGAAGGCCGGAGGGAGAGACGTAAGGCTGGAGGGAGAGACGGAAGGACGGAGGGAGAGACGGAAGGCCGGAGGGAGAGACGGAAGGCCGGAGGGGGAGACGGAAGGCTGGAGGGGGAGACGGAAGGACGGAGGGAGAGATGGAAGGCCGGAGGGAGAGATGGAAGGCCGGAGGGAGAGATGGAAGGCCGTAAAGAGAGACGGAAGGCCGGAAAGAGAGATGGAAGGCCGGAGGGGGAGACGGAAGGCCGGAGGGGGAGACGGAAGGCCGGAGGGGGAAACGGAAGGCCGGAGGGAGACACGGAAGGCCGGAGGGAGAGATGGAACGCCGGAGTGGGAGATGGAAGGCCGGAGGGGGAGACGGAAGGCCGGAGCGAAAGACGGAAGGCCGGAGGGAGAGACGGAAGGCCTGAGGGAGAGACGGAAGGCCGGAGGGAGAGACGGAAGGCCGGAGGGAGAGACGGAAGGCCGGAGGGGGAAGGCCAGAGGGAGAGACGGAAGGCCGGAGGGAGAGACGGAAGGCCGGAGGGAGAGACGGAAGGCCGGAGGAAGAGACAGAAGGCCAGAGGGAAAGATGCCTTCCTTCCATCTTTCCCTCCAGCCTTCCATCTTTCCCTCCGGCCTTACATCTTTCCCTCCGGCCTTACATCTTTCCCTCCGGCCTTACATCTTTCCATCCGACCTTACATCTTTCCCTCCAGCCTTACATCTTTCCCTCCAGCCTTACATCTTTCCCTCCGGCTGGAAAGATGAAAGGCCGGAGGGAAAGATGGAAGGCCGGAGGGAGAGACGGAAGGCCGGAGGGAGAGACGGAAGGACGGAGGGAGAGATGGAAGGCCGGAGGGAACGACGGAAGGCCGGAGGGAGAGACGGAAGGCCGGAGGGAGAGACGGAAGGCCGGAGGGAGAGATGGAAGGCCGGAAAGAGAGACGGAAGGCCGGAGGGGGAGACGGAAGGCTGGAGGGGGAGACAGAAGGCCAGAGGGAAAGATGCCTTCCTTCCATCTTTCCCTCCGGCCTTCCATCTTTCCCTCCGGCCTTCCATCTTTCCCTCCGGCCTTACATCTTTCCCTCCGGCCTTACATCTTTCCCTCCGGCCTTACATCTTTCCATCCGGCCTTACATCTTTCCCTCCGGCCTTACATCTTTCCCTCCAGCCTTACATCTTTCCCTCCGGCTGGAAAGATGAAAGGACGGAGGGAGAGACGGAAGGCCGGAGGGAACGACGGAAGGCCGGAGGGAGAGACGGAAGGCCGGAGGGAGAGACGGAAGGCCGGAGGGAGAGACGGAAGGCCGGAGGGAGAGACGGAAGGCCGGAGGGAGAGACGGAAGGCCGGAGGGAGAGACGGAAGGCCGGAGGGAGAGACGGAAGGCCGGAAAGAGAGACGGAAGGCCGGAGGGGGAGACGGAAGGCTGGAGGGGGAGACAGAAGGCCGGAGGGGGAGACGGAAGGCTGGAGGGGGAGATGGAAGGCCGGAGGGAGAGACGGAAGGCCGGACGGAGAGACGGAAGGCTGGAGGGGGAGACGGAAGGTCGGAGGGGGAGACGGAAGGCCGGAGGGAGAGACGGAAGGCTGGAGGGAAAGACGGAAGGCCGGAGGGAGAGCCGGAAGGCCGGAGGGGGAGACGGAAGGCCGGAGGGAGAGACGGAAGGCCGGAGGGAGAGACGGAAGGCCAGAGTGGGAGATGGAAGGCCGGAGGGGGAGACGGAAGGCCGGAGGGAGAGACGGAAGGCCGGAGGGAGAGACGGAAGGCCGGAGGAGAGACGGAAGGCCGGAGGGAGAGACGGAAGGCCGGAGGGAGAGATGGAAGGCCGGAAAGAGAGACGGAAGGCCGGTGGGGGAGATGGAAGGCTGGATGGGGAGACAGAAGGCCGGAGGGAGAGACGGAAGGCCAGAGTGGGAGATGGAAGGCCGGAGGGGGAGACGGAAGGCCGGATGGAGAGACGGAAGGCCGGAGGGAGAGACGGAAGGCCTGAGGGAGAGACAGAAGGCCGGAGGGAGAGACGGAAGGCCGGAGGGAGAGACAGAAGGCCGGAGGGAGAGACGGAAGGCCGAAGGGAGAGACGGAAGGCCGGAGGGAGAGACAGAAGGCCAGAGGGAAAGATGCATTCCTTCCATCTTTCCCTCCAGCCTTCCATCTTTCCCTCCGGCCTTCCATCTTTCCCTCCGGCCTTCCATCTTTCCCTCCGGCCTTACATCTTTCCCTCCGGCCTTACATCTTTCCATCCGACCTTACATCTTTCCCTCCAGCCTTACATCTTTCCCTCCAGCCTTACATCTTTCCCTCCGGCTGGAAAGATGAAAGGCCGGAGGGAAAGATGGAAGGCCGGAGGGAGAGACGGAAGGCCGGAGGGAGAGACGGAAGGCCGGAGGGAGAGACGGAAGTACGGAGGGAGAGATGGAAGGCCGGAGGGAACGACGGAAGGCCGGAGGGAGAGACGGAAGGCCGGAGGGAGAGACGGAAGGCCGGAGTGAGAGATGGAAGGCCGGAAAGAGAGACGGAAGGCCGGAGGGGGAGACGGAAGGCTGGAGGGGGAGACAGAAGGCCAGAGGGAAAGATGCCTTCCTTCCATCTTTCCCTCCGGCCTTACATCTTCCCTCCAGCCTTCCATTTTCCCTCCGTCTGGAAAGATGGAAGGCTGGAGGGAGAGACGGAAGGCTGGAGGGAGAGACGGAAGGACGGAGGGAGAGACGGAAGGCCGGAGGGTGAGACGGAGGGCCGGAGGGGGAGACGGAAGGCTGGAGGGGTAGACGGAAGGCCGGAGGGAGAGATGGAAGGCCGGAGGGAGAGATGGAAGGCCGGAGGGAGAGATGGAAGGCCGTAAAGAGAGACGGAAGGCCGGAAAGAGAGATGGAAGGCCGGAGGGGGAGACGGAAGGCCGGAGGGGGAGACGGAAGGCCGGAGGGGGAAACGGAAGGCCGGAGGGAGAGACGGAAGGCCGGAGGGAGAGACGGAAGGCCGGAGTGGGAGATGGAAGGCCGGAGGGGGAGACGGAAGGCCGGAGGGAGAGACGGAAGGCCGGAGGGAGAGACGGAAGGCCTGAGGGAGAGACGGAAGGCCGAAGGGAGAGACGGAAGGCCGGAGGGAGAGACGGAAGGCCGGAGGGAGAGACAGAAGGCCGGAGGGAGAGACGGAAGGCCGGAGGGAGAGACGGAAGGCCGGAGGGAGAGACAGAAGGCCAGAGGGAAAGATGCCTTCCTTCCATCTTTCCTTCCAGCCTTCCATCTTTCCCTCCGGCCTTCCATCTTTCCCTCCGGCCTTACATCTTTCCCTCCGGCCTTACATCTTTCCCTCCGGCCTTACATCTTTCCATCCGACCTTACATCTTTCCCTCCAGCCTTACATCTTTCCCTCCAGCCTTACATCTTTCCCTCCGGCTGGAAAGATGAAAGGCCGGAGGGAAAGATGGAAGGCCGGAGGGAGAGACGGAAGGCCGGAGGGAGAGACGGAAGGATGGAGGGGGAGATGGAAGGCCGGAGGGAACGACGGAAGGCCGGAGGGAGAGACGGAAGGCCGGAGGGAGAGACGGAAGGCCGGAGGGAGAGATGGAAGGCCGGAAAGAGAGACGGAACGCCGGATGGGGAGACGGAAGGCTGGAGGGGGAGACAGAAGGCCAGAGGGAAAGATGCCTTCCTTCCATCTTTCCCTCCGGCCTTCCATCTTTCCCTCCGGCCTTCCATCTTTCCCTCCGGCCTTCCATCTTTCCCTCCGGCCTTACATCTTTCCCTCCGGCCTTACATCTTTCCATCCGACCTTACATCTTTCCCTCCAGCCTTACATCTTTCCCTCCAGCCTTACATCTTTCCCTCCGGCTGGAAAGATGAAAGGACGGAGGGAAAGATGGAAGGCCGGAGGGAGAGACGGAAGGCCGGAGGGAGAGACGGAAGGCCGGAGGGAGAGACGGAAGTACGGAGGGAGAGATGGAAGGCCGGTGGGAACGACGGAAGGCCGGAGGGAGAGACGGAAGGCCGGAGGGAGAGATGGAAGGCCGGAAAGAGAGACGGAAGGCCGGAGGGGGAGACGGAAGGCTGGAGGGTGAGACAGAAGGCCAGAGGGAAAGATGCCTTCCTTCCATCTTTCCCTCCGGCCTTACATCTTCCCTCCAGCCTTCCATTTTCCCTCCGTCTGGAAAGATGGAAGGCCGGAGGGAGAGACGGAAGGCTGGAGGGAGAGACGGAAGGCCGGAGGGAGAGACGGAAGGACGGAGGGGGAGATGGAAGGCCGGAGGGAACGACGGAAGGCCGGAGGGAGAGACGGAAGGCCGGAGGGAGAGACGGAAGGCCGGAGGGAGAGATGGAATGCCGGAAAGAGAGACGGAAGGCCGGAGGGGGAGACGGAAGGCTGGAGGGTGAGACAGAAGGCCAGAGGGAAAGATGCCTTCCTTCCATCTTTCCCTCCGGCCTTACATCTTCCCTCCAGCCTTCCATTTTCCCTCCGTCTGGAAAGATGGAAAGCCGGAGGGAGAGACGGAAGGCTGGAGGGAGAGACGGAAGGACGGAGGGAGAGACGGAAGGCTGGAGGGAGAGACGGAAGGCCGGAGGGGGAGACGGAAGGCTGGAGGGGGAGACGGAAGGCCGGAGGGAGAGACGGAAGGCCGGAGGGAGAGATGGAAGGCCGGAGGGAGAGATGGAAGGCCGTAAAGAGAGACGGAAGGCCGGAAAGAGAGATGGAAGGCCGGAGGGGGAGACGGAAGGCCGGAGGGGGAGACGGAAGGCCGGAGGGGGAAACGGAAGGCCGGAGGGAGAGACGGAAGGCCGGAGGGAGAGACGGAAGGCCGGAGTGGGAGATGGAAGGCCGGAGGGGGAGACGGAAGGCCGGAGGGAGAGACGGAAGGCCGGAGGGAGAGACGGAAGGCCTGAGGGAGAGACGGAAGGCCGGAGGGAGAGACGGAAGGCCGGAGGGAGAGACGGAAGGCCGGAGGGAGAGACAGAAGGCCGGAGGGAGAGACGGAAGGCCGGAGGGAGAGACGGAAGGCCGGAGGGAGAGACAGAAGGCCAGAGGGAAAGATGCCTTCCTTCCATCTTTCCCTCCAGCGTTCCATCTTTCCCTCCGGCCTTCCATCTTTCCCTCCGGCCTTACATCTTTCCCTCCGGCCTTACATCTTTCCCTCCAGCCTTACATCTTTCCATCCGACCTTACATCTTTCCCTCCAGCCTTACATCTTTCCCTCCAGCCTTACATCTTTCCCTCTGGCTGGAAAGATGAAAGGCCGGAGGGAAAGATGGAAGGCCGGAGGGAGAGACGGAAGGCCGGAGGGAGAGACGGAAGGACGGAGGGGGAGATGGAAGGCCGGAGGGAACGACGGAAGGCCGGAGGGAGAGACGGAAGGCCGGAGGGAGAGACGGAAGGCCGGAGGGAGAGATGGAAGGCCGGAAAGAGAGACGGAAGGCCGGAGGGGGAGACGGAAGGCTGGAGGGGGAGACAGAAGGCCAGAGGGAAAGATGCCTTCCTTCCATCTTTCCCTCCGGCCTTCCATCTTTCCCTCCGGCCTTCCATCTTTCCCTCCGGCCTTCCATCTTTCCCTCCGGCCTTCCATCTTTCCCTCCGGCCTTACATCTTTCCCTCTGGCATTACATCTTTCCATCCGACCTTACATCTTTCCCTCCAGCCTTACATCTTTCCCTCCAGCCTTACATCTTTCCCTCCGGCTGGAAAGATGAAAGGCCGGAGGGAAAGATGGAAGGCCGGAGGGAGAGACGGAAGGCCGGAGGGAGAGACGGAAGGCCGGAGGGAGAGACGGAAGTACGGAGGGAGAGATGGAAGGCCGGAGGGAACGACGGAAGGCCGGAAGGAGAGACGGAAGGCCGGAGGGAGAGATGGAAAGCCGGAAAGAGAGACGGAAGGCCGGAGGGGGAGACGGAAGGCTGGAGGGTGAGACAGAAGGCCAGAGGGAAAGATGCCTTCCTTCCATCTTTCCCTCCGGCCTTACATCTTCCCTCCAGCCTTCCATTTTCCCTCCGTCTGGAAAGATGGAAGGCCGGAGGGAGAGACGGAAGGCTGGAGGGAGAGACGGAAGGACGGAGGGAGAGACAGAAGGCCGGAGGGAGAGACGGAAGGCCGGAGGGGGAGACGGAAGGCTGGAGGGGGAGACGGAAGGCCGGAGGGAGAGACGGAAGGCCGGAGGGAGAGATGGAAGGCCGGAGGGAGAGATGGAAGGCCGTAAAGAGAGACGGAAGGCCGGAAAGAGAGATGGAAGGCCGGAGGGGGAGACGGAAGGCCGGAGGGGGAGACGGCAGGCCGGAGGGGGAAACGGAAGGCCGGAGGGAGAGACGGAAGGCCGGAGGGAGAGACGGAAGGCCGGAGTGGGAGATGGATGGCCGGAGGGGGAGACGGAAGGCCGGAGGGAGAGACGGAAGGCCGGAGTGAGAGACGGAAGGCCTGAGGGAGAGACGGAAGGCCGGAAGGAGAGACGGAAGGCCTGAGGGAGAGACGGAAGGCTGGAGGGAGAGACAGAAGGCCGGAGGGAGAGACGGAAGGCCGGAGGGAGAGACGGAAGGCCGGAGGGAGAGACAGAAGGCCAGAGGGAAAGATGCCTTCCTTCCATCTTTCCCTCCAGCCTTCCATCTTTCCCTCCGGCCTTCCATCTTTCCCTCCGGCCTTACATCTTTCCCTCCGGCCTTACATCTTTCCCTCCGGCCTTACATCTTTCCATCCGACCTTACATCTTTCCCTCCAGCCTTACATCTTTCCCTCCAGCCTTACATCTTTCCCTCCAGCTGGAAAGATGAAAGGCCGGAGGGGAAGATGGAAGGCCGGAGGGAGAGACGGAAGGCCGGAGGGAGAGACGGAAGGACGGAGGGGGAGATGGAAGGCCGGAGGGAACGACGGAAAGCCGGAGGGAGAGACGGAAGGCCGGAGGGAGAGACGGAAGGCCGGAGGGAGAGATGGAAGGCCGGAAAGAGAGACGGAAGGCCGGAGGGGGAGACGGAAGGCTGGAGGGGGAGACAGAAGGCCAGAGGGAAAGATGCCTTCCTTCCATCTTTCCCTCCGGCCTTCCATCTTTCCCTCCGGCCTTCCATCTTTCCCTCCGGCCTTCCATCTTTCCCTCCGGCCTTCCATCTTTCCCTCCGGCCTTACATCTTTCCCTCTGGCATTACATCTTTCCATCCGACCTTACATCTTTCCCTCCAGCCTTACATCTTTCCCTCCAGCCTTACATCTTTCCCTCCGGCTGGAAAGATGAAAGGCCGGAGGGAAAGATGGAAGGCCGGAGGGAGAGACGGAAGGCCGGAGGGAGAGACGGAAGGCCGGAGGTAGAGACGGAAGTACGGAGGGAGAGACGGAAGGCCGGAGGGGGAAACGGAAGGCCGGAGGGAGAGACGGAAGGCCGGAGGGAGAGACGGAAGGCCGGAGTGGGAGATGGATGGCCGGAGGGGGAGACGGAAGGCCGGAGGGAGAGACGGAAGGCCGGAGTGAGAGACGGAAGGCCTGAGGGAGAGACGGAAGGCCGGAAGGAGAGACGGAAGGCCTGAGGGAGAGACGGAAGGCTGGAGGGAGAGACAGAAGGCCGGAGGGAGAGACGGAAGGCCGGAGGGAGAGACGGAAGGCCGGAGGGAGAGACAGAAGGCCAGAGGGAAAGATGCCTTCCTTCCATCTTTCCCTCCAGCCTTCCATCTTTCCCTCCGGCCTTCCATCTTTCCCTCCGGCCTTACATCTTTCCCTCCGGCCTTACATCTTTCCCTCCGGCCTTACATCTTTCCATCCGACCTTACATCTTTCCCTCCAGCCTTACATCTTTCCCTCCAGCCTTACATCTTTCCCTCCAGCTGGAAAGATGAAAGGCCGGAGGGGAAGATGGAAGGCCGGAGGGAGAGACGGAAGGCCGGAGGGAGAGACGGAAGGACGGAGGGGGAGATGGAAGGCCGGAGGGAACGACGGAAAGCCGGAGGGAGAGACGGAAGGCCGGAGGGAGAGACGGAAGGCCGGAGGGAGAGATGGAAGGCCGGAAAGAGAGACGGAAGGCCGGAGGGGGAGACGGAAGGCTGGAGGGGGAGACAGAAGGCCAGAGGGAAAGATGCCTTCCTTCCATCTTTCCCTCCGGCCTTCCATCTTTCCCTCCGGCCTTCCATCTTTCCCTCCGGCCTTACATCTTTCCCTCCGGCCTTACATCTTTCCCTCCGGCCTTACATCTTTCCATCCGGCCTTACATCTTTCCCTCCAGCCTTACATCTTTCCCTCCAGCCTTACGGCTGGAAAGATGAAAGGACGGAGGGAGAGACGGAAGGCCGGAGGGAACGACGGAAGGCCGGAGGGAGAGACGGAAGGCCGGAGGTAGAGACGGAAGGCCGGAGGGAGAGACGGAAGGCCGGAGGGGGAAACGGAAGGCCGGAGGGAGAGACGGAAGGCCGGAGGGAGAGACGGAAGGCCGGAGTGGGAGATGGAAGGCCGGAGGGGGAGACGGAAGGCCGGAGGGAGAGACGGAAGGCCGGAGGGAGAGACGGAAGGCCTGAGGGAGAGACGGAAGGCCGGAGGGAGAGACGGAAGGCCGGAGGGAGAGACGGAAGGCCGGAGGGAGAGACAGAAGGCCGGAGGGAGAGACGGAAGGCCGGAGGGAGAGACGGAAGGCCGGAGGGAGAGACAGAAGGCCAGAGGGAAAGATGCCTTCCTTCCATCTTTCCCTCCAGCGTTCCATCTTTCCCTCCGGCCTTCCATCTTTCCCTCCGGCCTTACATCTTTCCCTCCGGCCTTACATCTTTCCCTCCAGCCTTACATCTTTCCATCCGACCTTACATCTTTCCCTCCAGCCTTACATCTTTCCCTCCAGCCTTACATCTTTCCCTCTGGCTGGAAAGATGAAAGGCCGGAGGGAAAGATGGAAGGCCGGAGGGAGAGACGGAAGGCCGGAGGGAGAGACGGAAGGACGGAGAGGGAGATGGAAGGCCGGAGGGAACGACGGAAGGCCGGAGGGAGAGACGGAAGGCCGGAGGGAGAGACGGAAGGCCGGAGGGAGAGATGGAAGGTCGGAAAGAGAGACGGAAGGCCGGAGGGGGAGACGGAAGGCTGGAGGGGGAGACAGAAGGCCAGAGGGAAAGATGCCTTCCTTCCATCTTTCCCTCCGGCCTTCCATCTTTCCCTCCGGCCTTCCATCTTTCCCTCCGGCCTTCCATCTTTCCCTCCGGCCTTCCATCTTTCCCTCCGGCCTTACATCTTTCCCTCTGGCATTACATCTTTCCATCCGACCTTACATCTTTCCCTCCAGCCTTACATCTTTCCCTCCAGCCTTACATCTTTCCCTCCGGCTGGAAAGATGAAAGGCCGGAGGGAAAGATGGAAGGCCGGAGGGAGAGACGGAAGGCCGGAGGGAGAGACGGAAGGCCGGAGGGAGAGACGGAAGTACGGAGGGAGAGATGGAAGGCCGGAGGGAACGACGGAAGGCCGGAGGGAGAGACGGAAGGCCGGAGGGAGAGATGGAAAGCCGGAAAGAGAGACGGAA